>CM067375.1:14423666-14473666 GCA_034401795.1 Chaetoderma sp. LZ-2023a
TACATGACACAGATCAATTAAAAGACACAGATAAATCAGCTGTAGTAATTAAATGATTTAAGCTAGTGCAGGCTCATTTATTTTTACAGCTCCCAACTCCATTGAAACTATGTTTGTTTTGCACCATATGTCCTTGAATACTTTTTCTTTACCATGCTGCTTTAATCTAAAATATTCGCAAGGAATATGATTCAGCAGCAATGAACGAAATATTGCCTTTATTGCTCTATTGTGATTGCCCATAGATGGATTTTTCGTCTGTTCACACCGATGTTTCCAAATGGCCCAAACACCTATGGTTAGTATTGTTATTAAAATAGTCCTTTCAGACTTTATGATATTTACACCGCTTGATCCAAACTCTCTAAACAAGACTGCATGCGTGTCTAGAACAATGGGCTTCGCTCCAAATTTTGCCAAGATTTGGCTGATATAGTCCCAAAATTGTGACGATATTGGACATTCCGCAAATAAATGCTCGATTGTTTCCTCGTCTGTTTGACATAGGTAACACCTATCAGAAGTCGTAATATTGCACTTGTATGTCAAGTGTCCCACCCATAGCCGTCGATGTAGTAATCGCCACAATAAATCACGAGCCATATTTGGTATGGATGGAGAATGTAAGATTTTCCATACATTTTTCCAACTGGATGGTTTATAGCTTGAGTCATCCCATCTCCTAATTGCTATGGGAGGTGTTACTTGTTTTCGTCTCATAATATGGTACCATTCCTTGGATCTCATCTTGTATTTTAACATCTCATCATCAAGAACTAATGCGGGTTGTGGAGTCAAACTATTATTATTTACATTTGGCAGACGAAACCATTCAATTGGTACAGCATGTTTTATTTTATTTAGCAACCGCTGGACATCTATATGCCTCATATGTGTTTTTCTAGCTACGTCTTGCATTGAAATCCATCTACGTGTTTGAGGGTGTATCATATCCGATAAATGTTGAATGCCATATTTTGCAAAGGACGGTAGATAAAGTACTGCATTGTTATAACATATATTACTATTGCCCCACAATTGCTGTTCTAGTACTTCCTTCCAGCACGTAGGTGGAGGCATGTATCTGTCAAATATTTCTAACTCCTTAACTTGATCTTTAAACACATCTGGTATCATTTGGCTATTCGGAGGTGGCTTCTTTGAGGTAAAAACATGCTCCGCCAGAAATGGTTCTACAATTCTCTCCATGAGAGCTCGTGAAACACATGCCCACGTCTCATCTGATGTAATAAGATCATCCAAAAATTTTAACCTTAAAGAAACACATTTCACTTTAATATCAATTAAATCAAGTCCTCCTTCTAACTTAGCATTATTGAGAACACGATGGGAAACTAAATGATTCTTTTCTTCCCATATGAATGACAATATCAACTCATTAACCTCCTTTTCTACATGTTTTGGCATGTGTACAACAGATGCTGTATACCATAGCCCAGATAATGCCAAGTTGTTGACAACAAACACTCTACAAAAGATTGAAAGACGACGACGCTTCCAATTTGCTAATATTCTCTTAAGTTTAGATACTCGTTCATTCCAATTTTGTATTGTATTCGGATTCCTGCCAAAATAGATGCCTAAAATCTTAATGGTATCATTAGACCAATTGATTTCAAGTGGCTGGTCATTCCGCTCTTTCCATGGCCCCAAAAATAATCCTTTGGATTTTCCTTTATTGATTTTCAAACCAGATGCATTTTGGAACTTTTCTAGTACGTGGTTTAAAATTGCAAAATCATTGTTTGAACTGGTAAACACAGTTGTGTCATCAGCATATTGTGACAGCTTAAGTGGTCTTTCTATGCCACGAATACATATGCCTTGAAAGTTATTATTTTGCCTCAATGCTATGCCAAGTGATTCCATCACAATAACAAATAATAATGGCGATAGGGAACACCCCTGTCTAACCCCACGTTCTAAGACAATTTCTCTGGATAATTGATTGTTCACTAAATAGCTACTCTTGATATCCGTATATAAAATCTTTACCCATTTAATAAAGTTTGAGCCTAACCCAAACGATTGCAAAGAATTAAAAAGAAAATCCCATTCCACACGGTCAAATGCCTTTTCATTGTCCAAGGCAATCACAGCTGAAGGGATGCTATCCTTCTCAACCAATTGTATAAGGTCTCTTATTACCATGGTATTGGTTAGAATTGTCCTCCTGGGTACAGCACATGTCTGCTCTGTTCCAATGATTTCTCCTAAAACACTACCTAGTTTCAATGTTAGTGCTCTGGATATTATTTTGTAGTCTACACATAGTAGAGAAATTGGTCTGTAGTTCTGAATTAGACGTCTGTCATTTCCTTTATATATTAGCCTTACGTATGCCCTAGCCATAGTTGGTGGTAAATGGCCTTTCTAAAAAATTTCAGTGCCTAATTCTTCCATTATTGGACCTACAAGGTGCCAAAACGTTTGGTAAAATTCAACTGGAAGGCCATCACACCCCGGTGATGTTTCTAGTTTCATACCTTTAAGGGATTTAGTTAAATCTTCTAGTGTTAAGGGTTGATCACAAAATTCACTGCCTGTGTCTGACACCTTTTTGTCTATATTTGCTAACAAATCCAATTTTGCATCTTCATCAATTCCCTCTGACTTGTACAATGACTCATAGTAATTGCATACAATAGTACTCATTTCATTGTTGGTAAAGACGGTTGAACCATCCGGCATGTTTAATGAGCACATCACCTTATCTATTGCCCGTGCTTTTTCTAATGCGCAAAAATATCGGGTTGGCTTTTCCCCTTCTGCGTGCATCTGGGCTCTTGCTCTAATTTTTGCACCCTCAAACTCATAGTGTTCTATATCTCTTATTTTACTTTTAATTTTAACCAGTAATTCATAATAATTCTCTTCACCATTATTTACTTTAGCATTAATTTTCATCAGTGATCGATGAAGTGTTTTCTTGCGTTTGCGTATTTCCTGTGCTTTTCTAATAGCATACTTTCGGGAAACATACTTTAAATCCAGTTTAACATCCTCCCACCATTGCAATGTGCTCTTATATGATGCTTTCCTATTAATCCAATGTTGCCAACAACTCTCTATATTATTCTTATAAAATTCTTCTCCCAACAGTGTTGTGTTTAATTTCCAAAACCCGACCCCTTTTGTTACCCAGTCAGCATTGGCAAAGGTTACACAAACCATGTAATGATCGGAGAATGCAACTGGCTTAATATTAACATCTCTCCAGTACCCTGTTAACAAACTATTCACATAAATTCTGTCGATCCTTGAACCAACTTTACCATCTACCGAAAAACATGTAAGATCTTTACCATGAGGTTTTGATATTCTATAGGTGTCCACTAAATTTTCATTATCACATATTTCTTTTAAGAGTCTATGTGATGTATCAGTATAAGTTGAAGTTGCATTCCTGTCATTTTCTTTGTCTAAGACACAATTAAAGTCACCACCCATTACTAAGTTTTCAGTGATGTTATCTAGTGCTGTTTTAGACATCTCCTTAAAAAAATTACGACGTAGTTGATGAGATGTAGGTGCATATATACACAGCAACGTGATACGTGTTTGTTGTATATCTAGCGTGACTCTCACCCAGCGACCATTTGCACCTGATACTGAAGAGATTATATTTACATAGGCTGAACAACGAGGGAGTATAACAATTGCTACGCCTGCACTATTATCTTGAGATAACGAATAAAATATTCTGGATCCAGAAATCTTTTCTAAATTATCGTATAATTCTGACTTCTGAATTTTTGTTTCCTGTATCAAAGCAATGTCAATCTGCTCATTTTTCAGAGTCTCTAGTAAGTGACGTTGCTTTATGTCACTATTTAAGCCTCTACAATTGAGTGTGCAAATTAGCATAAAAGGTAATAAAATGCTGTGTAAAACCGCCATTATTAAGCTAACTAGATTTTGTTTTTTTCGACCCTCTCTTAGACCATTTACCTATTTTACTCACAAACGCTGCATTACTTAGCTCAACTTTTTCCAAATGCTTATATTTTAATATATCTGAATCATGACGCAGATGCCTATATTTAACACCATTTGCCGTCACATATGGAACTAACACCTCTCCTGCCTCTGACCTGTACATGACCATTTCATCAGGTGATTTAGAACTCTGTGTTTGAATGGATATATCAGATTCAGCGACTGACATATTATCGTCTTCTATATCACTTTCCTCTATTTCTGATTCAGAACTCTCTCCATCTTTCTGTCGCTTTGTTCCACTCAATCGATCCGAGATACCAATTACTTTCTCTATATTATTTAAATCGTCTAGATTGAGTGTACTCAGTGGAAATTCAAAGTTAGTTTCAGTATCTTGCGACCTGAATTTTACTTGTCCTAAATTAAAACTCTCTTCCAGAGGGTATTGATCATCATCTTCAACTTGTGTGGAATTAGCCTCTCTGTCATCAAACTTGGATTGACTTGTTACTGGAGCAAGACTTAGCCCCTCATCTAGAACCTCTATTTCATCACCTGCAACTACAGCGATTGGATTCTTAGTTTTTTCCCCATGCTTCTCATTAACATGGACTTCAGCTACAATCTCAGCAACTACTGGTTCGATGACATTTTCCTTAGCAGCGTGCTTCCCATTAGTATGAATTTCCGCTACAATCTCAGCAGCTACCGGTTCTATGACATTCTCTTTAGAGACAACTTGCTCTGCACTTTTATCAGCACCATTTTTGACATATTTGTTCTGCGGGCATCGCCACTTAAAATGATCAGATGATCCACAAACTAGACATTTGTTTTTGTTAGGGCAATCTGTTGCAAGATGTTCTGTGCTTAAGCAGATTCTACACTCTTTGATTTGCCCCCTGTACCATAATGGCAAGATAAATCGACCATCTATGGTGACCTTGCTTGGGAGAGGTTGTTCTACCTTTTCAAACCAAATTCTTCTGATGCCATTTTCTAAGGTTCGATCAAATGGATAGGTCTCGTGTTCTACTTTCTCCACTTTGCCATACTTGATCAATTCAGTGATAACCCGTTCATCTGGGATCTCTAATGGAACCTTCATCTTGACTAATAGACGATCAGAATCTATTTCCTCCACATTACACACCTCACCCTTCACGACAAGGACCTCGTCGAGCAACTTTTCCTTCACACTTTCATTAACTACGGTGACATTCCATACAGATTTGGAAACATTAACGAGACCTTGAAGGACCCGTGGCCCTGCCCCAACTACATCCTTCAACCCATGATACACCTCAATTGCCGAAATACCCCAAGCCTTTGTCGTGATTTTAAGACTCAGGGTACGCTTATATGAGGTTGCCATGGTGTTTTATAAAAAGAGGAACCCCATACTACTACAATATATAATACAAATATATAACACCAAGACGTCGGGGAAAGAGCTAAACACTAAATAAATAGTGTCCCCTTTTGAAACCCTGACGTCTACCAACAAATATACGAATAGAGAGTACAGTCGTATATTTGTTAGTTTGAACCACTTTCTAAGTGGTTCACTAACACCTAGCCGATTAAAGTATGCTAACAAATATATGATTAAATAGTCAAGTCATATATTTGTTAGTCTGTTCGAGTTGACCGGGGACAGCCAACTGACTATAAGGAGTAATATAGTTAAAGAACTAGGCTTGTGCTTACAAATGACAAAGGAATTAAATCCACTCACTCAAGCGATCTTGCCAAATACAATGCGCTAGCCTACGATCTATAGAAATAGCAGACCGGCGCGGGGAGAAATGTATTGCATTGACCACAGTAAGAGGAGCCCTATTAAATGGCGAAAACCGCCAGCTAAGAGGAATGCCTTTAGAAAATAGAGACACAAAATGCGCTCCAACCAAGACAAGAATTTACAAATTAAATATAAAGTTTGAAAGGAAATACTAATACGAAATATATGTATAAAATTTATCTACAAAATCGCGCTAGAAACTAGCAAATTCGGGCAGCAATTGCAGAGCTAAATAAACGCGTGCGTTCACTTCGACTACTACTACTACTACTACTACTACTACTACTACTACTACTACTACTACTACTACTACTACTACTACTACTACTACTACTACTACTACTACTATTAGTTACCCAATAAGTGGTAAAGCGACTCATCATTAATTAGCAGTAAGTTACTGCTACTCATTGACGCCATTGCGCCGATTCATGACCGGCAGGCTAAGTAGATCATATGAAGTTTAACGTAGCACACTGTATAGTATTGGGCCGAAATGGCGAGTGCAGCTCGCCAACAAGTGGCGAGGTGACTCGTCAATAAGTAACAAAACGTCACTCATTGACGCCAGTTGGCCGATTCTTAAATACCGAGCTGGCGTAGTAGCCTTTATGTCGTGAAATGCACAAAGCAAAAGTATTCAAACTATGACTACATAGATGGCGCTCTGGGTTCACATTCTAAATTTACTTCATTGTAAGTTTTTGTGAATTACCTTGGAACAAATACACCTACAGTAAACATTTACAGCAGGATACAGCAGGATACTAATAGTATATATGTAAGATGGCATACTCTGTTAACCTGGGGAACTCGAAAGTCGGATCACCTCCAGAATATTGACGCGATGCTCATTTGATATTTAAATATACGATATAAGTCAATTAAATAAAATAAAATACCATATATCAATATACAACAAGCAGCGAGTGTGCTAGCTTATACAGGTTCTGCTTCTGCTATTTTTAGATAATGTTCAATTGATACTAGGCCAGTTTTGCACCATATATCTTTACATCTACTTTCTTTTCCATGTTCCACTAGCCTGTAAAATTCACAATGAATGCAGTTTATCAACAATGATCGAAATATAGCTTGTATGGCTCTTTGGTGGTTGTTTCCTGTTTTGTTTCTGGCCTCTGAACACCGATGCTTCCAAATGGCCCACAATCCTACAGATAACAGCGCTACTAACAATTCTTTCTCCTTGCTATTAATGAAACGTCCGATAGTTGAGCAATCTTTGAACATAATTGCTTCAGCCATTAGTTTCACATATTTGATTCCAAATTTAGCAAGGAGCATATTGATATATACCCAAAAGCCTGTAGCTATACAACACTGTGTAACCAGAAGGTCTGTTGTTTCCTCCTCAGTATTACATAATAAACACCGGTCTGTACTTGTTATTTTGCACATATAAGTCAGATGGCCGACCCATAGCCTTCGATGGAGTAATCGCCATACCAGGTCCTGTGCGTTTGCTGGTAGACAAGGTAGATGTATTATTTTCCACACATTTTTTCAGTTCTTTGGCGTGCATCCTAAAGTGTTCCAATGCTTAAGTGCAATAGGAGTCTGTCTCCGACTTTGCATTAGAATTCTATACCAGGCTCTAGATGCCATGTTGTATTTTATATGCTCTGACTTAAATACTAATGTTGGTTGCAACATATCTCTGTTGCCACGTGTTTTCGGCAATTTGAACCATTCACCAGGTATTGCATTCTTTATTCTAAGAAATAAGCGTTGGGCATCAATATGCCTCATTGATGTTGCTCTTGCTACATCCTGCATAACAATCCATTTGCGAGATTTTGGATGATCTAAATCACGTAAATATTGAATGCCATTTTTGGCCATAGAGGGCAAATATAATACAGCATCATTATCACGAATCAACTCGTTGCCCCAAAGACGTTGCTCTAAGGCATCTTCCCAACAACTGGGTTGTGGCATTGATCGTGTAAATATCTTTAAAGCTTCGAGCTGTTCTTGATATACGTTTGGTATCTGCTGATGGTTAGGTGGCAGTTTATTGCACAAAAATAAACATTCTACTGGAAATGAATCTACGTACCTTTGTAGAAGTGTCCTTGCAACACTTGACAAAGATGAGTTTGAAGTGAGTAACTTATTCAAGAATTTCAGTTTTAGCGAAGCACACTTTGCTAAAACATTAACCAAATCCAGGCCTCCACCATGCTTTTCATTGGTCAGGATGTACTGCGATACTAAATTGGCGTTGTCCTCCTATAAGAACGACAAAAGTAACGTGTTGATCTTTGACTCTACTGATTTGGGCATATGAACTACAGAAGCGGTATACCACAGTACAGATAAAATTAAATTATTAAGGACAACTGTCCTGCCAAATAGAGTTAGGCGACGGCGTTTCCAATTTACTAATGCACACTTTAGCTTGGATAGCCTTTCTTCCCAGTTTATTATTACATCCTGTTCTCTACTAAAGTAAATACCCAAAATCTTTATGACATTATCTGACCAGTTAATATCCATAACATTGTCAGTTCTGACCTTCCAAGCGCCCAAAAATAATCCCTTAGATTTGTCTCTATTGACTTTAAGCCCTGATGCCTTTTGAAAATCTGATAATACTCCATTTAAAATTCTAAAATCTGAATTTTTACCTGCAAACACAGTCGTATCATCTGCATATTGAGACACCTTTAGTGGCCTTTCTATGCCACGTATACATATTCCTTGAAAATCATGACGTTGCCTCAATGTGGCCCCCAACGATTCCATAGCTATGACGAATAGAAGCGGAGACAATGAGAAAACCTGTCTGACACCTCGTTCCAACACTACAGGCGCAGATAGATGATTATTTACTAAATAGCAACTTGTTATATGAGTATATAAAATATTAACCCCTTTAATAAATCTGGAACCAAAGCCAATATGGTCTAAAGACTTAAACAAGAAATCCCATTCAAGTCTGTCAAACGCCTTCTCGTTATCAAGTGCTATTATTGCTGCTGGGATGCAATCCTGTTCAACTAATTGAATAAGGTCTCGTATAAGCAATGTGTTGTTTAATATCGTTCTTCCTGGTACAGGCCACGTTTGATCATCATCAATTACTTCGCCTAGGACTGCGCCAAGTTCTAGTGTTAGTGCCCGAGTAGTAATCTTATAGTCTACACAGAGTAGAGAGATTGGTCTATAATTCTGTATTTTATTTCTGTCACCCCTCTTGTATATAAGCCAAACATATGCTTGGGCCATCAATGGAGGGAGATGCCCTTGCTTAAAAATGCTAGCTGCTATTTCTTCTAATACTGGACCAAATATGTACCAGAATGTTTGATAAAATTCGACTGGAAGTCCGTCGCAGCCAGGATACTTTTCTAACTTCATACCCTTGAGGGATTTTGCCAAATCATCAACTGTTAGTGATTGGTCACGACTTTTGCGACCTGCATCTGGAAGTCTTTTCGTTATATTAGCTAAAATATCTCGAGTTGCGGCTACATTACTTCCCTCAGATTTATACAATGATTTGTAAAATTTGGATACTGTTTCCATCATCTCTGCATTTGAGGACACTGATACACCATCATTAGTCTTCAGTGAGGGCATTAATTTCTCTATACCTCTTGCTTTTTCCAAGTTACAAAAGTAAGGTGTGGGCTTTTCACCCTCTGTGTGCATTTGTGGTCTTGCCCTTATTTTGGCGCCACCCAACTGATATTGCTCTATTTCATTTAGTCTACCTTTTAATTTAACTAATAGTTCGTAATAATTATATTCTCCATCATTAATTTTCTTATTAATTTTACACACCGACCACCGAAGCGCCTTTTTACACTTTCGCTTTTCTCGTGCTTTCCTGATGGAATACTGCCTTGAAATATGTTTAAGGTCGAATTTAACATCCTCCCACCTGTCTGTTATACATTCGTACAAACTTCTCTTTTCATCCCAATGCCTCCAACAACTTTCTACACATTTGCGATGGCAACTATCTCGTAACAACGCTACATTGAGTTTCCAAAATCCATCTCCTCTTTTGATTCAGCCAGCATTCTCTAATGTGATGGAAATTATATTGCGATCAGAGAAGGTTACTGGCTTTATGTTAGTTTTACACATGTAACCTTTCAATGATCGTTCTACATAGATCCTGTCCAATCTGGATGCTTTCTTTCCATCGGTTGAAAACCAAGTAAAGTCCCTGCCCTCTGGATTTTCAATCCGATACGTGTCTAACAAGCTTTTATATTCACAGATGTGCTTCAAAAATATTATGAGATGTGCCATTAAAATTAGACCTAGCGTTTCTGTCTTTAACTTCATCTAATATGCAATTAAAGTCACCGCCCATAATTAGGTTTTCAGGCGTTCTGTCTTGAATTAGTGTGGAAACATCATTTAGAAATTCACGACGCACTTGATGAGAGGCTGGCGCATAAAGGCACATCAAATTTAAACTTGTGTTTAGTACATCAATTTATACACAAATTCATCATCCATTTGTATCTGATGACGACGATATACTATCAACATTGTTCAGACAGCGGGGCAGGATAAGAATGGCCACTCCCGCGCTATTATATTGTGATAAAGAATAAAAAATCTGCCATTTTGAAATATCTTTGAGAGATTCATACACTTCAATTTTTTGAATTTTGGTCTCTTGTTGAAACGCAATATCAACTCTCTCATTTGCTAATTCTTCAAGCAAGTGGCGCTGGTTGAATTCGGTATTTAATCGTCTGCAATTGATGGTGCAGATAATCATAATTTGTAAAATGACGTTTACAGCCGCCATCATTAGATTAACTTGATTTGGATTTTTTAGCGCGTTTCTTAGACCATTTAGCTAATTTTTCTGCGAATTCAATGTTTCCTAGTTCTACCCCAGACAAATGGTCATATTTGGAAATATCAGAATCATGGCGCAGTAGACGATATTTCACGCCTCTCGCCGTTACATATGGCACTAACACTTCACCCCCTTCTGATCGCTACATTACCATTTCATCTTTCATCTGTGAACTCTGTGTTTGAATGGACACATCTGATTCTGCAACTGACATTGTATCATCATCCATATCATTTACTTCAATCGCAGATTCTGAGCTATTGTCCTCTTTATGACGCTTATTGCTACTTAAGTTACATTTGGCAGGAGCGTCATTTACCATATCTTCAAGCTGACTTAAATGAAGTGGGCTCAGCGGAAAATCGACTGAACTTTCCGTCTTCTGAGTCCTAAACTTATCCTGTCCTAATTTTATTTCATCATCTAAGGAATTGTGAACTGGCTCTTCTGTAAGATAATCATTTTCCTGCGTATCTTTTACAGCAACGTTTGGCTCCACTGCATTTTGATTATTTTCTTGACTTAAGGTCATGCCCTCCTCTAATACATGAATTTCATCAACTGTAGTTACTTTAACAGGATTTGATGATTTGTTTGTGTCATTTACAGTGGCATGAACCACAACAACAGCTTCCGTAGTGATGACTCCAGAAGCATTTGACTCAGTTGCATCCTTTAATGGGCGACTATCGCCTGATACTGAGGGCTTGTTTTGATTTTTTGGACAGCGCCATTTAAAATGGTCAACTGATCCATAGAGCAAACATTTGTTTCGATTGGGGCAATCTGTTGGCAAATGGTCAGTACTTAGGCAGATCCGGCACTCTTTAATTTGTCCTCTATACCATAAGGGCAGGAGAAAGCTGCCATCAAGCGTCAATCTGCTTGGTAAAGGGCTATCCACTTTATCAAACCGGATGCGTCTTACACCGTCTTCTAGTGTTCTGTCAAAGGGATACGTTTCCGTGCAATCGTTTGCACTTTGCCATACTTCTTGAGTTCATTCATGATTCTGTCATCTGGAATTTCTAGTGGCACTTTCATCTTCACTAGCAACCTATCTGACTCGATTTCCTCTACGTTACAAACTTCGCCTTTTACAATAAGAACATCTTCTAGAAGCTTTTCCTTGACCCCCTCATTTGACACTGTTACATTCCATACAGTTTTAGAAACATTGATAAGCCCCTGCAAAGCAGCAGGTCCCGCGCCATCGACGTCCTTTAATCCATGATACACGTCGATAGCCGTGACACCCCACACCTTGGTTGTTATCTTAAGGATTAGGGTACGCTTATAGGTTGCCATGGTGTTTTATAAAAAGAGGAAACCCATACTACTACAATATATAATACAAAAATATAACACCAAGACGTCGAGGAAAGAACTAAACACTAAATAAACAAGGTCCCCTTTTGAAACCCTGACGTCTACCAACAAATATACGAATAGAGAGTACTGTCGTATATTTGTTAGTTTAACCCACTTTCTAAGTGGTTCACTTACACCTAACCGATTAAAGTGGTTTCTTAATGCATACTAACATATTACAGACATATATTTGTTAGTCTGTTCGAGTTGACCTGGGACAGCCAACTGACTATATTGATTTATATAATCAAAGTACTAGGCTTGCGCTTACAAATGACAAAGGAATTAAATCCACTCACTCAAGCGATCTTCCCAAATATAATGCGCTAGCCAACGAGCTATAGAAATAGCATACTGGCGCGGAGAGAAAAGTATTGCATTGACCACAGTAAGAGGAGACCTATTAAATGGCTGAAACCGCCAGCTAAGAGGAGTGCCTTTAGAAAATGGATACACAAAATGCGCTCCAACCAAGACAAGAATTTACAAATTAAACATAAAGTTTGAAAGGAAATACTAATACGAAATACATGTATAAAATTTATCTACAAAATCGCGCTAGAAACTAGCAAATTCGGGCACCAAAATCTGCAGAGCTAAATAAACGAGTGCGTTCACTTCGACGACTACTACTACTACTACTACTACTACTACTACTACTACTACTACTACTACTACTACTACTACTACTACTACTACTACTACTACTACTACTACTACTACTACTACTACTACTACTACTACTACTACTACTACTACTACTACTACTACTACTACTACTGCTACTACTACTACTACTACTACTACTATTACTACCACTACTACTACTACTACTACTACTACTACTACTACTACTACTACTACTACTACTACTACTACTACTACTACTACTACTACTACTACTACTACTACTACTATTACTACTACATGCGTAAGTATGAATTGATATATAATGTATGATCGCCATAACATTTATAATTTCTGTAAATTCATATTCCCCATATTCCATTATGTGGTCTGGGTGTAAATAAAAAATCTGAAATCTGAAAACGTTATATTTGAAAGTCACTTTTTCTGGTTGAAGCAACAAGTTTCGGTTAAAATAATTTCAAAATACACTGCTATACGGTCGCAATATGATGCCTAATGAATATTTTGAAATTCGTGTGACTGAATGTAGACCCTGTTTCTGGAAACGACGGCTTTCATTCAAATTGTTTTAAAACGCGACAGTATTTTACCTGTATGACGTAGTGGCTTTTATTTATTTGCTCGGCATACACCAGCGCGCGCAGTACCGCCTGGGTCACTAATTCGTTCCCGCCAGAGTGAGATAAATGATATTTAGCTGCTTTTTTCTAATTATTCTGATTTATCTCTGTTTTCACTGGTAGGTATAGGTTGATTATTATATAAAGCTGCCATTCAATAGTATATGTTCGTTACCTGATCTTTTCCTTTAAATCTATGCGCACTTTCGTACCACTCTCACAGCGTGGGTTGACCTTTCGTTTGATGACATATGTTAGAAATTGTACTAGATTTTATTTCTTTCTGGGTCGTATTCAATAACCCTGTCGCGTTACCGACTATCAGTACATGCCCATAACATGCTCGCTGAGCGTTTGTCACGCGTCTTTCGCAAGTAATTATATTACGGTGTAGATCGTTATGTGATTTCGTGCGAAATGTTTGTTAAAAGCAAACTTTAGTCTGATTTTTTTTATCGTCAGGTTGTAAATGTTTAGAAAATATAGGGTGGCATTTTTTTCAAACAGGATATGTGTACAAAATCCAAGTTGGCCGCCAAGATGACCACCAACGCCAAAAACGGGCAATTATTATGGGATATTGGTCATGCAATGTAAAGTGTAGCTGCTATTTTTAATTTTAAAAATGGCCGCCATGGAAAATGGACCTTTCCACTTTATTCATCCAGCATATGACGTCATAATCAACTATGTGATGTGTAGAATGACATCATGATGAATGACATCAGTATGGCGTCATGAATGATAAGTACGTCACGAACGCATATTTGAAGACGAACAATGCGTTGATGTACGAATTGTATGTTTTTACTATGTAATAAATATTATGTTGAATATTTTGCAACTGATTTGACTGTGCGCTGATGCTGAATCAACACCCAGTCAAATCAGTGGCAAAATATTCAACAGCTTGGCTATATAGTTTTCAGGAAATTGATAATTACGGCATTCGGGGATCGATCGATCCCAACGCGGCGAAGTGTGGGTGGAGCTTAGCTAGAGGTGGGCGGGGAATAGCTAACACTGGAAAGGTCCATTGTCACCTAACATGGATATGCTACTATAAATGTGCTAAGCATTTCCAGAGAAAAATACAAAGAGTTTTCAAAATCCAAAAATGAACGTTAATATTATAAATGGGAAATGATCATAAGAGATTTCAAGGGTTGTGTATGCTAATAACAGTGTATACTTTGACGCTTGCTATTGCACAACAGTGCCGTAATGGTTAATGGGTGATTTCAGTTTATCTGTTATAATAAACTACGTGTAGTGTAGACTGACGTCATAATTAATTAGGTCATGAATGACGTATCTAAGTTCGTCACGAACGCTTAATGGAGGGCGGGTGGACCAGACGCTGTTGTACGAATTGTATGTCTTTACTATTTAATAAACATTCTGATGAGCATTGTGAAACTAATGACTGGGTGCCGTTGATGTATTAGGCAGCAACATCACCCAATCAAATCAGTTCCAAAATATTCAGCAGCTTACCTGTATACTTTCTGGAAATTGATATTCGGAGCGTGCAGGGATCAATCGATGCCAGCGCATGCAACGCGTGGGTGGAGTTTAGCTATAGAGATGGGTGTGGTATAGTTAAAATTGGATTCCTCGATAAAAACATTGACCCTGGCAATTTATCCTGATAACATCCATGACGTTTACTCAATGTTCCTCTCAATCATCAATATTGGCATGATCCGGATCTCGTAATGCATATTAGGCTAATACTTCATTTATCCTAGTCTTATTGCTGCAACTATATTCCAAGCAGCCACATACCTCTGTACATAAAACAGTGTTGGTCCGACAGCTGCAGATTCCCTTGCATCTACGTTTGCAGCCACACTTTACCAAATCCATTGCTGCAGCCGGAGCTAGTGGATTCAAGCATCGCACTGGCAGAAAATGACAGGGAGCTGCATCAATGCACCAACCGCACTCAGATGGAGATAGACGGGATGGTTGACTGTCGTTAGCTTTTCTCCAAAGCCATTGCTACATAATACTTCGGACAGATCTATAAAGCTAAGGAGCCAGTAGATGGAGGAAGGCTTCCCCCATCAGCTGCACGGTCTGAGACAAAGTACTAACGAAGCTCATCTACTGTGGTGTGTACTTTGGATCTGTAAATCACGCAGACAAATCCTTCAAAATGAGAGGATGTTTCAGGAGATATGTCATTATTCCCTAGAGGTCCCAATGCATCCAGGATCTTGTCATCGTAAGACGTGATCACCTTGAGGCACCAATCCTTGATTCTACCAGCAAATCTCCCAGAGGTGGCAGATCCTGTAAAAGAATGGAGGCCCAATATAGCATATGCACGTTTTCATCTAATTTGTCTTAAATATATTTGCATGGGAAAATGATTCCTCTGCGTCCCCTTCCATGTGAGAGAGTTTATAGCAACTGCTATTCTAGGATACACGTGAATCATCAACAGTGAATCAGCTGTGTCTGGAGAATCAATCATAACCTTTGTATCTCTAGTAATGGACCTTTTGATTTTTAGCTATGCCCCGCCCATCACTAGCTAAGCTCCACCCACACCGCGCCGTGTTGGGATTGATCTATCCCCAAAAGCCCTAGCTATCAATTTCCTCAAAACTATACGGGTTGCTGCCTATTAGTTTCAAAATATTCAACAGAATGTTTATTAAATAGTAAAAGCAAACAATTTGTACAACAGCGCATAGACCGTTTTTAAATATGCGTTCATGACGTACTTATCGACGTCTTTTATTATGATGTCATTGTACACATCACGCAGTTCATTATGACGTCATATGATGGGTGAGTACTCTGGAAAGCTGAATTTTAAGGGCATGCAGCAAAAGTAAAGTATCCACCTCCTCTTGACTTGGACATTTACTGTGATCTAAAGTCTTAGGAAGCTAGGTACTCTAGGATATTTTGAAACTAATTTGACTAGGTGCTGTTGCTGCCTAAGACAGCATGCAACAGCGCCCGGTCAAATTATTTTCAAAATATTCAACATCATGTTATTAAATGGCAAAGAATTACAAAGACATACAATTCATACAACGTGTTGGACTATTTGAGATTTGATGACGGTCTATATGGAACGGTTTGTGACGTACTGATTGTGACGTCATCATACACGCGCTGAGCTTATTATGACGTCATACGAGATCAGATGATGGATGGATGCTCAGGAAAGGTGAATTGTGCAACGCCGCTGCATGTTTTCATTTGATCAGTTTTGGCCATGGAATTCACAAGCCCCACGACATCGATAATGATTACTGTGTAACTTGATCTTGAGGCTTCACATCGAGACTCTACTCCCATATCTTACTATGATGCACCTGAAATGTGTGATCGCTGCGACAGTAGATAAACTATTCGACTGCAAGATATACCAAGCGCGACTTGTTCTCTCTATTAGTTTCCATTTTGTCATAGCGTGTCTCCTACGCATTCATTTCTTGGTTGTCAGACACAACAGCAGTGACCGATTAGCTGGAGTCATAATGTACTACCTCTTGTTCATTTCTAGCCAGTAACTTAAGATGATGCATGGTCAATACATTGTCATAAGTTAACAAAAATGATTGATCCGATGCAAACAGGGATCATGGAACTAAGCCAAATTCATAAGTTGCGATACGTTGCTTCAGATCAAGATAGCGGCGGCTTCTTGAAATAACAATGGACTTCCGCAATGATCCTCGTTCTTCTCCGATCTTAATCAGCGTGTCGCCTGTTTTTTCTTCTGTTGTTGCATTTGCACTTTTATATGTCGCAAGTTTCATTCACTTTACCGGAAATGGATACTAATGTTAAACACTCAGCAACAGACCCCTCAAACAACTAATTCTGCTGTCTAATCTCATTTTGAAATTTTGTAATTTTTAAAAACTTGCGTATTCATAACTTCTCTAGTAAGCAGGCTGTAGATATCATCTTCACCATTCCTGGAATAAATGGGTCTCCATGCTCTCGAAAACAGCATTCTTCATTATACGAGAGAGCTTTCCTCGGGTGATTTCATTCCCTTGCTGTTACTGCCAGTGCCATATTTATTTGCAAATTTTTGTAGCAACCTTGACCATTCAGGTACAATGAAAAAGACTTTATCTAGTCTTTTCATTTTGCGTTATGGCTACAATTCCTCCAGTAATCTTAATTGTGCAATTCGCCTTTTTAACTCCGTCATCTAAATCGCCTTTTTGTCATACACACATTCCCTGTCATGAATTCCGGCTCTCTCTCTCTCTCCCTCTCTCTCTCGCCCTCTTTCTCTCTCTCTCTCTCTCGCTCTCTCTCTCTCTCTCTCTCTCTCTCTCTCTCTCTCTCTCTCTCTCTCTCTCTCTCTCTCTCTCTCTCTCTCGCTCTCCTCGCTCTCTCTCTCCTCTCTCTCTCGCTCGCTCTCTCTCTCTCTTTCCCTCCCTCTCTTTCTCTCTCTCTCTCTCTCTCTCTCTCTCTCTCTCTCTCTTTCTCTCTCTCTCTCCTCTCCCTCTTTCTCTCTCTTTCTCTCTATCCACAACTTCATTGTCAAATTATACAACTTGAAACAAGAGTCATGACATTGATTGACGCACATCCCATCACACGCATTATGATATCACGTGCTCGCATGAGACATGTGTATAGTGTGCCCTAGTCTGTAGGCGTAACCGCGCAACATTTATCTGACAGCTGGTGGAAGGCAACAGAGAATTGAAAGTTCCCCAAGATCCTTAAGCATTCGTGTTAACATTTATTTCTTTTGCTTTTTCAAACCCAATGCTAGATATTTCTTTATGTTCAAATCTGTAATAGGTTTTGATATCTCAAAATTGAGCCCAGTTTTCACTGCCTTAGTCTCTGGATTTTTACATGTTAGCATTCCATGGCAAATTATATCATCTAATGATTGCGCTTTTGGACAATTAGTCAATTTCAATTGGTTTCCTCCTTGAAGATTTGGCAGGAGACAGACTGGTACGTAGCTATTACTGTGCCATGGAGCGTGTTCATATTTTACGGACTGGCTTCCAGAAAATCAATATTGCCCAAAGCAAGCCATACAAACATTACTTGAACCAACGATTGTGGTACACACAGTCCTACAGATGAACCCATTTGCTTCGGCACAGCGTATGCAATGGCAGTTTCTATTCCGTGATCTTCTTGTAGGTAATACCAATGTCTAGTTGCACCAGTTCCTCAAATGTGAGTTGGATAATGTACACTTGCGCATATCTCAAAGCTAAACTGACCCTAAGTAGAGTTACAAAGCGTTGCATTAAATATCCAGTTTCATTCTTAGTATTATATGACACATTTCTGTAAGATTTGTTGGCACCTGCAATATGTTGTGATAGTATAGATGTGTTTTGATTTACAGCTTTACGGCGATTGATTGTATAGGGGCATGTGCACATACAAGACTACTCAGTCTAACTTCGACTCTTTCGTTAGTTATTTTTGTGTAATAACTATAAGTTGTTCGCCCATGTTCTATTTGTCACAGGATAATGTGCATGTCACTTGTCTTCCTGACAGAGAATACACTTTTGTTTTTGATATTTTGGTCTCTAGAACCTCTACTGGAAGATGAAGTTGATTCAGCAGCAGCAGGGGAAGAAGGTCGTCATCTTTTCTTCTGTCGTATATCGATGACATCACCTGCGTTTGCTACTTCTTTGAAAATGGCTTTTGAATTATCTTGCTTGCTTGCTTGTGTGTGGGATTATTGTAACAGATTTTATGGTAAGAAGCGCCATTCTTCATCAGTTCGTCTCCCGACAAGGCTTGCAGACAAGTGCTCAATGGCACACACTCGGATTCACCATATAAACATTGTTCACCATCTAACAGCTTTAATTAGTTTTTCGATTGAAACAAGTGATGGTTTTGATATATAGTTTGTGTAATCACCTGGTCCACTGTTACATTGGCAAATGAAAATCACAGTTCAAAATCAAACAATTTAATCTTCTTGCTGTCTGAAGGTTCCTCAAGTTTGTGGTCAGTATGTCAGTATATCCCTTTTGAAACAGTCAACAACAGCTGGGTACAACACACTCCCAGTCAAAACCAATATATAATAATATATAATGGACCTTTCCAGTTTTAACTGCTCTGTCTCAGCTTCACCCACACCTCGTCTGCGTTCGATCTCTGAACTACCTGACTATCAATTTCCAGAAAACTATACAGGTAAGCTGTTAAAGCAACAGCGCCCAGTCAAATTAGTTTCAAAATATTTAACAGAATGTTTATTAAATGGTAAAGACATACAATTCGTACAACGTGCCGGACTATTAAACATTAACGACGGAGTATTTCGAGCCTTTTATGACGTCATGATTATGACGCCAGCCTACACGTTACGTAGTTGATTATGACGTCATATGATTCAGTGACGAAATGGATTCGTGAATTAGAAATACGTCTGATCAAAATAGCCCACTAATTAAAAATATGTGCGTAATTTTTCATATATCAATAAACTAAGATCATTTATAAAGCTGATCTTGTGAGATGGAATAGTGTAGGCCCATGTGTCATAAAAATAAGCATAGTACAAAATGCGTGTTAAAAGCAAATTATCTCTTGATTATGTTTTGTGGTAGTAGATATGATATGATAATACGCGATTTTGTTGTGTTATGGAATTTTGATTAATGACGTATTTACACGCGATAAGACTCACCAACTCCACAACCGGTCTTGCACTGTTGTTGCTCATTAGGTAGAGGCATGACTCGAATCCACGTCATTTACGAGGACGACGTGTGGCTCATGGTGTGAAGGTGGCTGATAAACCGTAATTAGACGACTGCCGAACCAGCGTTGACACGCGAACCAAAGGCAGCGGGTTAAAACCTTGCCTCAACCTGATTAACACCCAGAGCCGCATTAAACACATGCCTAATTATTTATAGGTTCTCCTTATCGGGTGGGCCTAGGAGGGAATGGCTACTACTACTACTGCTACTACTATTGCTGTTACTGCTACTGCTACTGCTACTGCTACTGCTACCTAAATATAATATATTCATTACATGTGTATTCAAATGATGTTGACTATTTTGAAACTAGTTTTACTGAACGCTAGGGCTTCCTAAGGCAGCATCAGAGCGGCAGCATCAACTTCTAGTCCAATTTGTTTCAAAATATCTAACATCTTACATGACTGTAAAAGTGAGACACTGGGATAACAGGTACATAGTTACAGGTTTGAATGAATAACATACTTTAATTTGTTTTTTGATTTGGTCCCCCCCCCACCTCCCAAACTCCATTGTAACCTGATTTGGTATCTTGACCCACTTTCGTGAACTTAACTGTCTTACCTCTCTTGTGTTAACTTGCCTTTATAACGGTAATACGGCCTCTGCAGTAGTCCTGAGGTCCGTCTATTTGCAGGTCAAGAGAAGACTACTTTTGAAAATGTACCACTGAAATAACTGGTTCGGTTACCGAGCCAGTTATTTCAGTGGTAAACTTTCAATAATAGTCTTTTTTTTACCTGCAAATGGGGACTGACTAAGCAAACATTTAGATTTTCTAGCCGATTAATCTTAAAATCGTCAGACCGATCAAAAGAACAACTCTTTAAAAAATATGTGCTTAAATTGCAGTGGTAAATAAAAAAACCTAGTTCTCTTGGTCAGCAAATGGTCTAGCTGGTCAACTGAGCAAATGTTTGAATTTTCTTTTAAAATCTTGACAAATGAAAGGGTTAATTGGTAAACGTATCATTTTGAGCGGTTTGAGGTGCTGTTGACACAAACGGGGTTAAGGGTTAAACAGAAATAAACGGACTCTGCAAATGGCCTTGACGAATGAACATTTACAGGCTAAGAAAACATTATTTTTGAAAATTTACCGCTGATATGGCTGGCCTGATAACCGTTCATGTTATTCTAGGAGTAAAATCTGACCAATAATCTTCTCTTGACCTGCGAATGGCGACGTACTAAGTAAATTGCTGATTTGATTGTCTGAACATTTGAACTGTCTGACTGCTGAGATTTGACAGAAAGTTGTTGATGGCTAAGCCACAAACTTCTCTTGGCCTAAAAAAAAGCAAAAAATTCAAATTTTCTAGAAAAGCTCCTGCCCATTAAATGTATGCTAAATATAAATTCGGGTTCGAGCTATTTGATGTGATGCTGACACAAGGTGGTTTAATCAAAATACATTCTTTGTACAATTTTCATCTGAGTAAAAGGATTAGTTAATTAGTTTTAGTAATATAAATTTTACTATGATATTAAGGTAATGCGATTATGGCTTGCCTAGCCTTCGTGCCGAACTTTCGTCCTTATCCAGCTCAATTTCACACAGCTTGAGAACAACGGTCAAGTCAAAAACAGCGTTTGCTGCAAATCTCTTTTCCACAAAACCCTATATATTATACTCGCAATAGTTCGTGTCAGGGCGATTCGTGCCCGGATAAGCTTAACATTCTCTTACACATCGTGTGTCAAATGTCATACAATGTACTACATTAAAAAATGGCGCTATTTTTGTGTCAAGCCCCTCTCTATCTGTTGCTCTTAGTTTTGTTCTTGTTCTCCTCCTCCGCCTTCTCCTCCTCTTCCTCTTCCTCCTCCTCCGCCCTCCCATAGTATCCTCCTCCTCATCCCCGACCACTCCTCAACCCCTCCTTCTCTTCCTCCTCCGCCCTACCTCAATATCCTCCTCCTCTTCCTACTCCTCCTCCTCTTCCTCCTCCTCCTCCTCCTCATCCCCTCATCTCATTCTCCTCCTCATCCTCATTATTCTCCTCCTCCTCCTTCTCCTCCTCCCCCCTCCTCATCCTCGTCATTCTCATCCTTCTCCGCCGCCTCCTCCACCTGTCCGCCTTCTCCTCCTTCTCCTCCTCCTCCTTCTCCTCCTCCTCCTCCTCATCCTCCTCCTCCTACTCATCCTCCTCGTCCTTCTCATGCTCCTCCGCCTCCTCCTCCACCTCCTCCGCCATCTTATTCTCCTCCTCCTTTTCCTATTCCTCCGCCCTCCCCCATTCTCCTCCTCATCATCTTCCTCCCACTCCCCCCCCCATCCTTCGCCTCATCCTCCGCCCTCCCTCATTCTCCTCCTCCTCTCCCTTCTCCTTCTCCTCTTTTTCCTCATCATCCTCCTCCTTCTCCTCTTCCTCTTCCTCCTCCTTCGCCCTCCCTCATTCTCCTCCTCCTCCACCTCCGCGCTTCTGATTCTCCTCCTCTCCCTTCTCCGCCTCCTCCACCTCTCCGCATTCTCCTCCTTCTCCTCCTCCTCCTCCCCATCATCATCATCCTCCTCCTCGTCCTTCGCATACTCCTCCGCCTCCGCCTCCACCTCTTCCGCCTTCTTCTCCTCCTCTTCTTTTTCTTCTTGCTGCGCCCTCCCCCATTCTCCTCCTCATCATCATCCTCCCATTCCCCCCTCCTTCGCCTCCTCCTCCGCCCTCCCTCATTCGCCTCCTCCTCTTCCTCCTCCTTCTCCTCTTTCTCCTCTTCCTCCTCCTCCTCCTCCTCCTCCGCCCTCCCTCATTCTCCTGCTCCTCATGCTCCTCCTGCTCCTGCTCCTCCTCCTCCTCCTCCTCTTTCAGGGCCGAACATAAGACAGTGCAACAGGTGCATTTGCATAAGGCACCCAAATTTCCAGGGCCACAAAAGTGACACTGAAATTCTTCTTGTCTTAATTTTTGGGGTCCCTGAATAACTACAAGCTACACGGATTAACGCCACATATATAGTACACATCATAAATAAGTCAATCTATTTCGAAAAGAAAACAATTTTGAACACGATGCAAAGAAAGGGCCTGTTAAATATACTGAATATAATTGGATTAACAGACATTGCGTGTCCTTCTTTTGGTGATTTGCGAAGAATAAGTCTAAGGAATTACAGTAATAATAATCCGATATCTATAGATGAGTTTCTTGACCTCATTAATTCGTACATGTTTGTGATTTGTCATCATCCATCAATCCTTTCAGCTTGGAGTTTTACAACGCGGATTGAGATTAAAACGAACCTATAAGTTGACCTTTATCGAGAAAGACAAGACCCACAAGTTAATTTGCGTAGTAACTGTAAAAAAAGATTTCGTCAAATATTGCGACCGGAACATGCCACGAAAGCTGTGCCAGGCACGAGCAGGTTCCTACCAAATTAGCTTTAAAGTATTCAATTTCAACAAATTATATAATTTATGATAGTCTTAAAATTGCGATTAATTATTCAAACTGCTGTACCCCATGTGCGTTTCACACTCATCAAAACGGCCCACTTATGCCCAAACAAGAACATAGGTCATTTGTATATAAACAAACAGTAATCGTTCACTTGGTGAATCAGGCTGACTGGCTGACTAGCAATTCAGTAAAAGATTTAACAAACTGGATTGATTTCAGTTTCATAAAGACTGGTAAAATATAGCAGCAACATATACAAAAAGCTTATAAAGTAACAGTATTAAAATCACAATACATCACTGTGCATACCTGCCTTGCACTTGCCGAGATACGTGCCTTCCAATTGACGATATCCTGTGAGCTGATCGGATTCTGTAATCTAGAAATCGTAAGTAGTGTAACGTTATAACCGTCAGTTATCAGTCACGTATGCTTAGACAGTACTATGATAACGCCGGTTACTGGGCCGATACTGAGCCAATACCGGGCCGCATCGGCCCGTTATTAGTCCAGTACCTGTCCAGGAATCCGCGTTATTAGCCTAGCTATCGTCGCGTATGTATATGTCCAATGGAACGCGTTCATAATACAGGGACCCTATTCTAATTATGCCACGCCCATTTCTAGCTAAGATCCATACACTCTGTACATGTGCTGAGATCGATTGGAAACTTTAAAATCTGAATTCCCAGAAATTAAATTTTATGGTAACTATTAAAACGGAAGCCGTTGAATACTTGGAACGTTATTTGACTGTGGGCTGCTGACATGTTTGATAAATTCGCTAGCTATTGCTGAGTGCGCTATATCTTATCCTATTCTGTTTATTGAGGAAGTCACGTGATTTAGAATCCGTGGAGTGTAATCATCGGTAAATTCGGCTAGTGTGTCCACTTTCCCTCAGAGAATGTTTTCGGTAGCGATTTCACTGACGGATTGTCAGCGACGGAAATCGTCAGCGATCGGCGCTACGAGCGTACAAATCGTCCGTCTGCCCCGCGCTTATAGGCATAACTTAAGTAATTATGCATACTGTTGTTTTCGTGGACCAATTTAGAGATTTTCGGCCTGCCGGATTACGCACGCTTAAACACGAATCTGGAGGAAAAGAGAGGACTCGGACCTGTCACTCAAGTGTATCAATTAACTCATATGACGTCACAATCACAATGGCATATTATAATAATTAAATATGCAACAGTCCGTAGTAAAATTATTTTCAAATCATTCAACAACTTTCCTGTATAATTACCTGGAACTTTAGATTCTACTATATGCCATTATGATTGTGTCGTCAGTTAACAGGACACCTAATTTTCAGTTTATCCATCCATCATATGACGTCATAATCAACTACGTGATGTGGAGGATGGCGTCATAATCAACGACGTCGTGAATGGCGCAGATAAGTACGTCACGAACGCATACTTGTGAAGGACTATGCGTTGTTGTACGAATTGTATGGCTTTACTATTTAGAAAACATGCTGTTGAATACTGTGAAACTAATTTGATGGGGCGCTGTTGCTGCCATAGGCACCAACAGCACCCAGTCAAATTTGTTTTCAAAATATTCAACAGCTTACCTGTATAGTTCTCTGGAAATTGATGGTCCGCGAGTTCAGGGATCGATCGATCCCATTACAATACGAGCGAGGTGTAAGTGGCGGTTAGCTAGTGATGTGCGGGGCATAGCTAAATCTGGAAAAGGTCCATTGATTATGACGTGATATACTCGAGTTACAGATCGGATCCCTCCATTGATTCAGCAGTATTACTACAAATCATATATATTATATACGCATTTACTTCAGTAATATAAACCACAGTGCACAATGTAATGAGGGCATTTTATAACATACAAATATGATGAAAACATAGATTGAATTATATTGAATAAATTATCTCTTGACATCGATAAAACGGTGTATGTAGATCACTCCCTGTGTCAACTTAACTCTCTAAATGCCAAGCCGGTCAAAAAGGTAATCTGGCCGCAGTGGTTTTAAGGAATGTCCATTCCAAGGTCAAGAGTAGACTGTTCTTTTAAAATATACCAATGGAATGACTGGCTCGGTGAACGAGCCAGTCATTCCAGTGGTAAACGTTCCAAAAATATTCTTCTCTGGCATGCAAATAGACAATTACTAAGCAACAATTGGATTTTCTTGGTCATTAACCGTTTGCTCGTAAAACTGGCGAAAAACGCCTCTTAACAACTATTTTCCTAAATTCAAGTGTTAAATTTACAAAAACAGTCTTCTCTTGGCCAGCAAATCGTCATTCACTGGACAAAAGTTAAATTTTCTTAAGAAATCTTTACAAATTATGGGGCTAATTGATAAAGGTAGCATTTTAAGCGCTTTGAAGCGCAGCTGAGACCAGAAGTGTCAAATGTATGTACGCATATGCCACAATGCGACACAGCGAATTATTATATCAGTAACTAATGAGGTAAATGATGTTATTTCAAATTTAAAGGCTTAATTTGTGTGCCTAGATGTAGTGAAAGGAAATGAAGCGTAAAAACTAGTAGAAACATTCTACAGCTGCAATCAGTTCTTCTTCACTTTTGACCACAGTGTCCTGTTTTCGGTCATAATCTTTAGCTGCCTCAGCTCCATCCTTGATTTGAGTGTATCGAGTCCTGCTTTCTTGAGGTCACCTCGTAGCATGCTTACAGGCTCTATACAATGCCGTTCTCTCCTGGGTTTGTATGCTTGGTGTCTGCAAGTAGTGGTCTCACTAGTCATAGTTCATCTTCATTGGAACTGGCCTGCTATAGTACATGTAGGATCTTTGAGTGTTTAATTGTGTCGAAGGCTCGTGACATGTCAATGCCCATTTTGTGGAATCCCAGTGTTTGGACATGACTACTGTCACAAGCATGCGTAGAGTCCATACAATGTCTACACAGCTGCGTCTATGTTTAAAGCCACTTTAACATTATCCGGTGAAGTCATCGATCTTGTCGGATGCAGCATAGGGTAAAATTGGATAGTATTTTCCGTATGCTGTTGAGGAGCACACTACTATTGAGGAACACACTGAGCCGCAGATGGGCTTGGCAGGATGGGGCAGGTGGATTCTTGGGCTTGGGTATGTGATAAGGGTGCCTTGGTCTACAACATCAATGAGAAGCTGGTGCATAAAAGCTGAATTGGTTAGGTGCACGCTCAGTTTTGATGTAATGCGTATTTGAATAGTTCATTGTTCTTGCCATCAGGTCTTGATGCACATCGATTCTTTCAGCGCTTTGAGTGCGTTCTCAAGTTCTGCTGTTTTATTTGTGTTAGTAATGGCCTGGAGTTTCATAAGAACGGTTGCAAGGGCTCATGATCGTGGTCAGTGAATTGTTCCTTTTTGCCATGGTCAGTCGGGAGTGTAAAGTGCCCTTCATGGTTGTGTACAGTTAGTGTAGTAAGTAACTCTTAGGGCCCGAGCTGCCCGAAACATTTTGTGGCAGTCATCTGTGGCAGTGATTTCATCTGTCAGGGAGTCCGCTTGTTGACTGACAAGCTCTTTTAAGCGTTCGCTGATGTGGCACAGATTGTCATTGCATTCCCAACGTAGTTTGGTGAAGTCTTCACTCTGACCACTTTGCTCGATGTGCAGCCGTAATACTTTCTGCTCTGCTAATAGTTTTACTAATATAGGATCATCAGTATACCTAGTTCAGTTGTTCTTGAGAACTGGTGCTGGTAGCTGATGATCCCATACATTTCAGTACTTTAGTTATGGCTTCGTTGGAATCGAAGCGGACGTCGATGTTAACTCTCTGCTCCCAGGAGGGTCTTTTTGTATGAGATTTGAGTGTCAGTCTCGCTGATGCGCTTGGGTAGGTTGTAGGGCGACTCTACCCTCTTGCCCGATATGGCGTTTATGCATTAGGTAGAGATTGGTCATCTGAAGGTGTGTAGCGACTGGCTTATCGTCAGAATTGAGGTCTGCACGTCCATAGGAACGAGCATCCCGAAGTAAAGGTTTCGCTTCTGTTTTGCATAGTATGAAGTATATTTGGTTGAAGACGGCTATTGTAGCTTTAGACCCTTTTGGGGGCTTTACGATCAGCCAGTGCATCTCCATTGCTGTTGCACGTGCCCTCTCCATACAAACCCATGCAAGTCCTGAATTGTTGTCCGCATTGCCGAGTTTAGCCAGCTTGGAGCTGAAATCTCCACACATGAACAGTTGCCATCCACATGGGATTCTAATGGCGGAGCTCAGTTCTGCATAGAGGGAACCTAATATTGATGGATTCTCTTTGGCTTTTTTCTGCAGCTTGGCCAATTGCGTTTTCGCGTAGGTGTAGCCAGGTCGATGAATACAATGCGATGACCAATGTATCCAAAACTAATAACATGAGCCAAGAGTATTGGCCCGATTACGAAACCTAAACTCCGGTATACGGGCTGTTTTTGTTCCATGAGTACTATTTTATGGCCCGTCTGAAGTTGCTGCTCTGAGTACGTAGCTACTTTGGCCAATTGAATGCGTGTAATATCGATGTTATAGTGTTCACAGTCTGCACCAAGGGTTTACCTCTTTGATGTTGCAGTCAGACCACGTACATTCCACGTAGCTATGGCACGCTCCTGGGAAGATCGCGTTGTCTGAGGGTGTCGAGCACAGGTTCTAGTTTGAAGAAGGTTAGACATAATCAGAGTTGCCTCCGTATGCGGATGTCAGCCCGCAAGCCTCGATGACGGACAAAAATTCGACCGTGATGTTTGTGTATACGTTTTTTATAAGTGTAAAGTTTATAATTTGGATTTACTTGGATATTGAGTAGTCATCTATATCCGATTTGATGTTAAAATGTTAGTATTGACCCATGGGAATTGGTTTATGGACATGCTTCTGTATATTAAATTTCTAGATCTTTAGCTCAAAATAGCTGTGCAAAAAGATAAACTCATTGTGCTGTGCTCACAGCTGTATGTAAGCTGTCCACCTGTCTAAGGGCTTTGTATGTGTTGGACCACCCGTTGTGAAAATGGAATGAGCACCTACAGTATGAAAGATAACCCGTCCTCGAATCTTGAATCTTGAATCTTGAATCTTGAATCTTGAATCTTGAATCTAGATTATTTGGTTGCTATAATTAACGGATGCGAAGCTGCGAAGACACACTGTTGTGACACGATGAGGTAACCACGTGTTTTCGGCCAAATATGACCTGATTTGGGCTCTTTTGCAAGAATTACATATCCTGGCAAAACAAATCTGTGCTTACGCTCTTTTGGCATCACTTGTCAGCTTTCTGTGTTGGTGGAACTATCAAGATCAAACAAGCAAGAGGTGAACGTTACATGCCTGGAAAGTAGAAAACCCTATCTGCTGTCTAATCAGTCATGATGTAACCAGACAAAAACAATATGCTGCCAACATGCACCAAAAACGTAGAGTAATACACACACGCACGCACGCACACACGCACACACGCATTCACTCACGCACGCACGCACGCACGCACGCACGTACGCACGAACACACGCACACACAAAGCAAACACGTCGTCGACAACATTGCGGAACAACATCAAAGCTGCAGGGCTAATTTAACAACATCATGCCGATGACTACAGCAACGGCCACAACAGCAACAGTGGTAACTTCTCATCCACCCCCCCCCCCTCCTCCTCCTCCACTCCTTCTACTCCTACTCGACCGATCTTAAGTTGTGGATAGGTCAGAAATCCGGTTGCAGTCCTTGGCCCAGCCATCTCATCGAGAAATGGTTCTACACTAAATCTCACACTTTATATGGATATGGCCCAAGTACTGAAAAAGCAAAGAGAGGCTACTGATTGAGTCGGTCAATTAAAAAACAAGCTAGGCCATCATCACTGCAGCCCATATGGTAACTATTTGTGTGTAGCGATTTAAACTCCAAGCTGGGCAGACTCAGTAAAACACACAAAGACACATCACTCGGCCTGTGCATAACGGCATAAGGACAAGCGCAACACCAATAGAGATGCCGTGACATCGTGCCTACGGCCTCTTTGCCTCGAACAGAGCCGTTAAACACGGCACTGCTCAACACCGACCGG
The DNA here is from genome assembly GCA_034401795.1 of Chaetoderma sp. LZ-2023a. NCBI lineage: Eukaryota > Metazoa > Mollusca > Caudofoveata > Chaetodermatida > Chaetodermatidae > Chaetoderma > Chaetoderma sp. LZ-2023a. The sequence continues at coordinate 14,453,132 of CM067375.1, forward strand.
ACACATCGCTGTGAAGTTATTGGTTTGGTTGGCATCTATCTAGTCCCTGATTCCAGGTCCAATTCACACCATTTCTCGGCTTGTTTTATTTCAGTCCATTAATGGTAGCATCTTCAGTTTTTACCCTCGTACCAAATTATATGACTGGACGGAGAGAGGCGACGAGGAGTGGATGGTATTGTCCATGTTTCCAACGACGGCGAGATAGTGCCCAGTTCAGAGGAGGGTTTTCAGGCTAAGTTGTCCTGAGTGCTAGCCACTACACCAAGTCGCCTTCTACCAGGACACATCACCAGGTTCCAACGCCATACCATCTATATTTAACCAAATTGATCACACGTTGCGTAAACTCAACGCCAAACCACTACTTTAGAACTCACTCTCACAAACACGTTAACTCAGACCATAAACCAGCGATCACCTACCGTCACGTGAAGCGCGTTTACCTGCTGCAAAATCACCATGTCCGCCGAAGAGGCAACTTCAAATTTGACCTATATATTAATCAGTTAGTGACACCACCGCCCATATGCCATACCACGGTTTATCCAGTGTACTCGAATGCATTGAAACATCAGCCAACAATGCACAGAGCCGGATTACGACAAGTGCTAACGAGCCTACAGTCCCGGGTCCAGGAAAATAATGGCGCCCAAATAAAAACAATTATTATATCGGATCTTAACCATCTGAACCTGTAATCACAATATCTCACATTCACAGTCACAAAATACGTAAGTCTTTGAAGATTTTGAAAGCAATTCGACTGAAAGCTGGTGCTACCTAAGGCCTTCGACGGGGATGTTGATGTACAGACATTGATAGGCGTGGCCAGTGGCAAAGTCGTCTCGGGGGTCGGAGTGGGGTGGGTTTGGGGGTAGGGAAAGAGCAAAATGCTCACCTCGCTGATTTTTGCAGCAAGGAATCATTTAGCGAAAAGATACACATGTATGACGCGACATGCCACCTGTGTAGCACTAATGCTATACAACTGTAACATCTGGGCAGCTTCAACGGCAGTTCTATATAAACTAGATGTCTTCCACACAGGGGCGTATTTAGAACGCGTGGTGACCTGAGCCAGAGGTCTAGATTGGCCCCTTCCTAAAATATTTTGAAATGTAGATTCTCCAGAAGAAATCTCCTGCATTTCGATGGATAATGTGGAAAGGTGAATTGGTGACAAACATGCACAGATACAGATACAGATACAGAGTTATCTATACACCTGTGCAAAAGTTAAGCACCACCCTATTTTTACGCACATGCGAGGGTATATTCATGTGCTATGAAGAAAGCAATAGCATAAACATTTATGTACCCATCCATCTTAGTGCAAGAGGTAATGATGCAACTAGAGGAATGCTGATTATGATGGTGGGGAAACACTGTATGTTTTTGTTTGAACTTGAAAACGAGGCCTGAATATGGTTACGTTGACACAACTGACAACTATTGCCCTACAGTTGACACACCTGGCTAGATTGTCATTAATGGTGTCTGAAAACGAAGTTTAACATCTGTGCACGAGTTTGCGACTGTCATTATTACTACCGGGTATATCCACCTTGTGACTGGATGACGGCCTGGACACAACGTCTCATGCTGGTCACCAACCGACTGATACGCCATTGTGGTATTCGTTGCCATTCAAGATGGAGTGCGTCTGTTAATTCCTGTAGGTTCTGCACAGGAGGATCCCTCCTTCTCACCATGTTTCCCAGAATGTCCCAGATATGCTCAATAGGGTTCATGTCAGGGCTCCTTGCTGGCCATGGTAGGGTTTCGATGGCATTCTGGCGGAGGTATTCATGCACAGCTCTAGCACGATGTGGTCGGGCGTTGTCATCCATGAATATAGGGTGGGTTCCAGGTGCATGATTTACAAAATGAGGGACCACAACTCTATCCAGTATGGAATCTTGATATCTTTGTCCATTTAGTGTTCCAGGTACAGTCAACAGATTCAGCTTACAATCAAATGAGATGCACCCCCATATCATAACGGAACCTCCACCAAATGGAACTTCTTCCATGATGTTACGTTGGTCGTACGCCGTGCGTCTGGACCTCCATACACGAGTTCGACCATCTGTGGCATGAAGCAGGAACCGACTTTCATCGGACCAGCGTACCCGTCTCCAGGATCTCATGTTCCAGTGTCTTCTTTCGTTGCACCACCTCAGACGCTCCTCTTTGTGGTGTGCAGTGAGGGGAGGACGTGTGACAGGTCTCCTAGCTTCATGCCAGCAGCATACAGTCTCCTTTTGACGGTAGACATTGACACTCTATTGCGCGTTTCCCATTGCTGGCTGAGCACTCTGCTGTTGGTGAATGGAGATCTCCTAACAAGGCGTACTAGGGCTCGATCATCACGGGCAGTAGTCTTCTTCGGTCTTCCAGCTCTAGGCCTGTCGTTCACCTAGTTAGTTTGCCCATGTTTTGCAATCAAATGACTGATTACAGTATGGTTAATGTCCAGCTGTCTGCCAATCTCTCTGCATGACATACCAGTGGTATGCATGCCTATGATTTGCCATTTCACACGATCACTTAACCTTCGTCTTGCCATAGCGGTTCACAATCAAGAGCTAATTCTCTCTGTACAAATAAACCACGGTCATGAACACAAAATTCCTAATCTTGTAGCCTAAATCTGTATGTAATATTCTACACCTCAAACTGGACTTTTACATAACTGAACACGTGTGCTGTTTCCCGCCACGCACGGACATCAAGCGGCGTGAAGTCATGCATGCATGTGCATTTCGTACTTGGAATTATGTCAGCTAACGCGGGGATAAAAAGTATGGCAGCCTAGTTGTACCATCATGTTTCTACGTTCTATTGTTTTTGCTGGTGCTTAACTTTTGCACAGGTGTATATATATCTATATATATTTTGAAAAAGTTTCAACTTTTCAACCATCTCCAGGTCATGTATTTAAGCATTTAATACGGTTATCTGCCACTTCCCTGAGCCCATCTGTTGGTAAACTGTGTATGTTTGATAGAAATATAAACCATCCTTGAAGGACTACATATGCGCCAAGACCTTGATGCAATGTAATATCCAGTTTTCGACGATTCCTTAAGATGGGAAGGTAGGCATCACGCTAATCTTGTCTCAGGTGATAGATGCACGCCCTCTTCCGTGCCTAGCTCATCAGTGTGCCGTTTTGCTAGAAGAACGCGTTACTTATCATCCTGATAGTCACTGTGACCACACTTTGCAACACATTTCTATTCGAATTCATCAAACAGCCGACGCAAATCTTCAACAAATCTCAAAATAGACTTGAGTAACTGTGCAACTGTATTAAGGGACACATTGAGCTTTCTACAGCTACAAATTTGTTTTGTGGAATCTGTCCGAAAGTGTCTGCCACTTTCGCAGCAAAATGGCTGTCTCGACTCGTTTCAACTGCCGGACAAGACCAAATGTTTCACCCCTAATCTCACCAGTTTGGCTACAGTCGACTAACAACTCCTCAAACCTGGTGAGATTTTCATTGTATCTTTCACTAAGAGCCGCGTCAGGACCATCCGGTATTGACCACGTGTATCTGAGAACCCTTTATCATATGTGCAACTTCGCAATTTTTATTCTTGCTATTTTGCGAAGATTCACAGTGATTTCTCCGGCTATGAGTAGATGCTGCAACGCAATGATGAATGTTCTGTATCAGATTAACCCTTCTTGTGTCACGTTAACCTTTAATGGCCAAGCCGGCAAGAAACTCCCATTGCAATGGGCTTAAGAATGTCCAGTTGCAGGACAAGAGAATAGTATTTCTGAGAATGTACCACTGGAATGACTGGCTCGGTAAGTAGGTATGGGTGGGGCTGTGCGTTATTGTTCTTCCCAGCAGGGGGTCTTCGAGAACAATGGGTTTTTCAGGAGAACAAAAGAAAAGCTTGCGGAATGGAATGTTGAGAACAATGACGAACAGCGGCACACGTTTTTCTCGATAACAATGACGCACAGACGCACACGTATTTGAGAATCTGCAACACTGGAATGTTCTATTATTTTGAATGAGTTAACCCTTAAAAGTATAAAAGTTGTGTATTTTACGTTTGAACGTAGTGGCAGCCCCCCCCCCCCACTCCGTGGTTATCTACTGTTGTAAAAATAATAGAGTTTGATGAGTGATAATAGTAAAATAATAGAGTTTAAGAGGTGTCCGATAATGGAGGTCGTATGAGGAGGAGAATGTAAGAGGAATTACGGTATTGATGTTTGAAAATAATTGCTGTTACTGTCTTAGCAACAGCTACCAGATAGATTAGCAACAAAATATTAAAAATAATCTCGTATTAATGGTATGTTCGGTTGGAATGGTAACCAAGACTTGGTGGTGGTGGATTGTATCATGGGATAAAAAGAAGTTAACCCTTTCACCGATGAATATATAGTTCATTTTCTATCAATACCATACAGGTAAACTGTTGAATATTTTGAAAATAATTTGACTGCCTGTGTCAGTTGAGGCGGAATGCTATAGTATTCCTCCTCAGTTGATATTGCTGGATGATGATGAGGGTGATGCTAGCATACTTGTTTACAAGGTATGCATGATGTACGAATATTTTGATAATTTGTTGCTGAATATTTTGATAATTTGAGTGGTAGCTGAATATTTTGATAATTGGTTGCTGAATATTATGATATCGGTTGCTGAATATTTTGATTGGTTGCTGAATAAATTGATTGGTTGCTGAATATTTTGAAAACGATTTGACTGTGTAAATTTTAATTTCTTATTAGGCGATGTTAGGTAAGAGAGAGGTGGTCTTATAACGGAGGTCGAAGGAGGAGGGAGGAATGCTATCTAGGCCAGCAAAATGTGTTCCCCAGTCATTTAATTTTAAAAAATCAGACACGTACACAGTAATTTTTCCTATGCTATTATATAGATAGTGTTATCTATCGTATTTATGTCTCTAAAATGGCAGTCATTTAATTATTAAATTTTCAAAAATATGGACAAAATGCATTCCTTGTCAATGGCAATGCATTAATCGACCGCGAACAATAGCGTACAGATGCCCATTTAGAACAGTATCGTTGGTATTGATAATAGTAAAATAATAGAGTTTAAGAGGTGGTATGATAATGGAGGTCGTATGAGGAGGAGGATGTAAGAGGAATTACGGTATTGATGTTTGAAAATAATTTGACTGTTTCGTCGCTAACGTAATTAGTAAACTGTAGAATATTTAGTGACTGTCCGTAAGCTGTTAGTAAGCAACAGCTACCAGACAGATTAGCATCAAAATATTAAAAATAATGTATTAATGGTATGTACGGTTGGAATGGTAACCAAGACTTGGTGGTGATGGATTCATTGGATTCTATCATGGGTTAAAAAAGTGAACCCTTTCACCGATGAATACATATCTCATTTTCAACGATACCAGACAGGAAAACTGCTGAATATTTTGAAATTAATTTGACGTCGCTAACGTTATTAGAAAAACTATTTTTTGTCGAATATTTTTATTGACTTTTAACCGTCATTACGCACACATTGAATTTTAAATACATTGCAATAACGTCAGACGTTTGAGATACGATGGTTAAAATCTGGTCATTATGTCTCTGAGGGTACCGTTTATAGAATTGTATGTCGAGTGTACTTATGCTAAAAAGATTATTTGGTGCGTATGATTTATCCATACGTCTTGAATAGCCATTGGATCGGTCCTTAATCGAGTTACAAACATGGCACATGTAAATAACGAAGGCATGTTAAAGCACCAAGATAAATCTTGAATCGAGATACAAACATGTCATGTGTTAACGAATACTATAAGAATATACCACACGTCTCGTTCTAAGCACAGGATATTACAATGTCCTCGCCGAAAGTTTGTGAAAATCGATAATATCGACCGCTCACCGGCTATTGCTGTTTACCGACGCTTAAAGATACGACAATTAAGAGCAACATTTTGAGCGTAGTAGCATAATCATAGATGACCGTTTACTTCAAATATAAATATATCCTTTTGGCTACAGAGCAGTGATACGTTATAACCATGTTTTTTACTATATAACTCAGTCCTGCCCTAAGCGACCACCTCGTGTTGCGCCATTACATGGACACTAGAGACTTTCTTAACCCTTTTAACCCTCGAATTTCCTCAAGAAAATGTCTATTTTCTTCATCATAGTACAAGAGAAGACATTTTTTTGAAAATTTATTATCGGAATGACTGCCACTGCAGGCTATCCATTTGTCTAGTCATTGTGCCGGCAAACACCCCCCACCAACCACCATCATCATGACCAACACCCACCACCACCACCACTACGACCTACACCCAACACCATGCATTAACCCCACCACCACCACCACCCACGCACCCGACAACCCATAGCGAATTTCTTCATATTCATACTTGCATCCTTAGAGAAGACTATTTTTGAAAATGTATCATCGGAATGACTGCCACTGACAGATATCCATTTGTCTAGACATTGTGGTCGTAATGTGTGAGAGCGCGGTGTCTGAAAATGGTATGTAGGTTGGAGAGGGTATGTCATGAGGGTTTAATATAGGTCACGCTCATATGAACACGTACTAATATGCGATACTGTTAGTTATACGTTGTATCCTTGTGCGTGCGTGTGTGCCGCGGTGTGCGCCCTTGTGCGCATGCGTGCGCCAGAAGACTTTTTGAAATTTTTTCATCGGAATGACTGGCTCTGATGCCTAAAATGTATACGTACATGTGCAAACGCATGCGGTCCACATCTTGTGAATTTGCGGGCGTATGTTGCGGATTGCGGGCACATGATGCGGATTTGCGGGCGTGTGTTGCGGATGGCACCAAGTGTATGTACATGCCTGAACACTCATACACGTCGAAATGCATGCATACATGTGCGGCCGCATGCGGGCCGCATTTGCGGATTTGCGGGCATATGTTGCGGAGTGCAGATGCATGATGCGGATTGCGAGCATATGTTGCGGATTGCGGGCGTATGATGCGGATTTGCGGGCCTATGTTGCGGATTTGCGTGCGCATGATGCGGATTTGCGAGTGTGTGTTGCGGATGGCACCAAGTGTATGTACATGCCTGAAAACGCATACACGCCAAAATGCATGCATACATGTGCGGCCGCATGCGGGCCGCATTTGCGGATTTGTGGGCGTATGTTGCGGATTGTGGACGCATGATGCGGATTCACAACATGTGGACCACATGCGTTCGCACATGTACGTATGCATTTTAGCCAGCAGAGCCAGTCATACCGATGAAAAAATTTCAAAAAGTCTTCTGGCGCACGCATGCGCACAAGGGTGCACACCGCGGCATGCACACACGCACAAGGGTACAACGTATAACTAGCAGTATCACGTATTAGTACGTGTTCATATGAGCATGACCTATATTAAACCCTCATGACATACCCTCTCCAACCTACATACCATTTTTCAGACACCGCGTTCCCACACATTACGACCACAATGTCTAGACAAATGGATATCTGTCAGAGTCAGTCATTCCGATGATAAATTTTCAAAGATGGTCTCTAAGGATGCAAGTATGAATTTGAAGAAATTCGCTATGGGTTGTCGGGTGCGTGGGTGGTGGTGGTGGTGGGGTTAATGCATGGTGTTGGGTGTAGGTCGTAGTGGTGGTGGTGGTGGCTGTTGGTGATGATGATGGTGGGTGGTGGGGGGTGTTTGCCGGCGCAATGACTAGAAAAATGGATAGCCTGCAGTGGCAGTCATTCCGATGATACATTTTCAAAAATAGTCTTCTCTAAGGATGCATGTATGAATATGAAGAAATTCGCTATGGGTTGGCGGGTGCGTGCGTGGTGGTGGTGGTGGTGGGGTTAATGCATGGTGTTGGGTGTAGGTCGTAGTGTTGGTGGTGGTGCGTGTTGGTGGTGATGATGGTGGTTGGTGGAGGGTGTTTGCCGGCGCAATGACAAGACAAATGGATAGCCTGCAGTGCCAGTCATTCCGATAATAAATTTTCAAAAATAGTCTTCTCTTGTACTATGATGAAGAAAATGGACATTTTCTTGAGGAAATTCGAGGGTTAAAAGGGTTAAGAAAGTCTCTAGTGTCCATGTAATGGCGCAACACGATGTGGTCGCTTAGGGCAGGACTGAATTATATAGTAAAAAACATGGTTATAATGTATCACTGCTCTGTAGCCAAAAGGATATATTTATATTTGAAGTAAACGGTCATCTATGATTATGTTACTACGCTCAAAATGTTGCTCTTAATTGTCGTATCTTTAAGCGTCGGTAAACAGCAATAGCCGGTGAGCGGTGGTTATTATCGATTTTCACAAACTCTCGGCGAGGACATTGTAATATCCCGTGCTTAGAACGAGACGGGTGGTATATTCTTATAGTATTCCTTAACACGTGACATGTTTGTATCTCGATTCAAGATTTATCTTGGTGCTTTAACATTCTTTCGTTATTAACATGTGCCGTGTTTGTAACTCAATTAAGGACCGATCCCATGGCTATTCAAGACGTATGGATAAATCATACGCACCAAATAATCTTTTTAGCATAAGTACGCTCGACATACAATTCTATAAACGGTACCCTCAGAGACATAATGACCACATTTTAACCATCGTATCTCAAACGTCTGACGTTATTGCAAAGTAGTTAAAATACAATTTGTGCGTAATGACGGCTAAAAGTCAATAAAAATATTCGACAAAAAATAGTTTTTCTAATAACGTTAGCGACGTCAAATTAATTTCAAAATATTCAACAGTTTTCCTGTATGGTATCGTTGAAAATGAGATATATATTCATCGGTGAAAGGGTTCACTTTTTTAACCCATGATAGAATCCAATGAATCCATCACCACCAAGTCTTGGTTAGCATTCCAACCGTACATACCATTAATACATTATTTTTAATATTTTGATGCTAATCTGTCTGGTAGCTGTTGCTTACTAACAGCTTACAGACAGTCACTAAATATTCTACAGTTTACTAATAACGTTAGCGACGAAACAGTCAAATTATTTTCAAACATAAATACCGTAATTCCTCTTACATCCTCCTCCTCATACGACCTCCATTATCATACCACCTCTTAAACTCTATTATTTTACTATTATCAATACCAACGATACTGTTCTAAATGGGCATCTGTACGCTATTGTTCGCAGTCGATTAATGCATTGCCATTGACAGGGAATGCATTTTGTCCATATTTTTGAAAATTCAATAATTAAATGACTCCCATTTTAGAGACATAAATACGATAGATAACACTATCTATATAATAGCATAGGAAAAATTACTGTGTACGTGTCTGATTTTTTAGAATTAAATGACTGGGGAACACATTTTGCTGGCCTAGATAGCATTCCTCCCTCCTCCTTCGACCTCCATTATAAGACCACCTCTCTCTTACCTAACATTGCCTAATAAGAAATTAAAATTTACACAGTCAAATCGTTTTCAAAATATTCAGCAACCAATCAATTTATTCAGCAACCAATCAAAATATTCAGCAACCGATTCCCATAATATTCAGCAACCAATTATCAAAATATTCAGCTACCACTCAAATTATCAAAATATTCAGCAACAAATTATCAAAATATTCGTACATCATGCATACCTTGTAAACAAGTACGCTAGCATCACCCTCATAATCATCCAGCAATATCAACTGAGGAGGAATACTATAGCATTCCGCCTCAACTGACACAGGCAGTCAAATTATTTTCAAAATATTCAACAGTTTACCTGTATGGTATCGATAGAAAATGAACTATATATTCATCGGAGAAAGGGTTAACTTCTTTTTAACCCATGGTACAATCCACCACCACCAAGTCGTGGTTACCATTCCAACCGAACATACCATTAATAAGAGATTATTTTTAATATTTTGTTGCTAATCTATCTGGTAGCTGTTGCTAAGACAGTAACAGCAATTATTTTCAAACATCAATACCGTAATTCCTCTTACATCCTCCTCCTCATACGACCTCCATTATCGGACCACCTCTTAAACTCTATTATTTTACTATTATCACTCATCAAACTCTATTATTTTTACAACGGTAGATAACCACGGAGGGGGGGGGGAGCGCTGCCACTACGTTCAAACGTAAAATACACAACTTTTATACTTTTAAGGGTTAACTCGTTCAAAAAAATAGAACATTCCAGTGTTGCAGATTCTCAAATACGTGTGCGGCTGTGCGTCATTGTTATCGAGAAAAACGTGTGCCGCTGTTCGTCATTGTTCTCTAGAATGCGTGTGCCCCTGTGCGCCATTGTTCTCAACATTCCATTCCGCAAGCTTTTCTTTTGTTCTCCTGAAAAACCCATTGTTCTCGAAGACCCCCTGCTGGGAAGAACAATAACGCACAGCCCCACCCATAACTACTTCGGTAATCGAGCCAGTCATTACAGTGGTAAATTTTCAAAAATACTATTCTCTTGGCTTTCAAATGTACCCTGGCTAATCAAAACCTCAAATTTTCTTAACAATTTCCCCTTTGATGGTCAACCTGGTCTAACATGTTCTCTGTAGTTGTCTTGAGGGTAGAAACCGATTTTTGTAATTTTAAGTTGTAGATTTACAAAAAGACTCGTCCCATGGCAAACATTATAATTTTTATTGACAAATCTTGGCAATTAAACAGTTAATTGCTATGAGTTGAATCACGGGCGCTTCGAGGCGCTGTTGACATAAAAGGAGTTCAAGTAAGATATTCACAGCAAAATGATTAAAAATACAAAAGTTTAAATTGTATACTTTTAGAGGTTTAAAGTGTGGGTCTAGATGGAATAAAACGAAATAAATTTTAACATATTATGATGATTTCATTACGTTTAAATTAATATAATTATATTGTTGTGAATTTGAATTAGGGACTCGCGCTTTTTCAAATTCACAACTAAAAATACGAGATTTATTTACGCGGAATGAAATCATCATATGTTAAAATTTATTTCGTTTCATTCCATCGAGACATACAATTCTTACAACGTGTCGGACAATTAAGAGTTAAAGACGGGCCTAATAGAATCATTTATGACGTAATGATTCTGATGCCATCCTACACGCCGCTTAGCTGATTATGACATCATATTACGTCAAATCATCGATGGATAATATGGAAAGGTGAATTCAGAGCATGGGTATGAACTTCAAATACAGCTCAACTGGTCCAGTTGGTAAGTCAATGTGGATGGTAAAACTCAGTTGGAAGGTGTGGGATATGATAGGTGTCCAATCTAAATAGAAAAGTACTTACCATTTCGAAATTCAATCTATGATTGCAGACAAAACTTTGCCAGCAATCAGTTGAATAACTCTTCACAGATAAATGTGTTAAGTAGGTGTGTCTTATTTGCATGTTTACTGGCGTGTGTTGTTAAGGAGCTGTCATGGAAAGAACCCAAAAGATCAGTGACTTTAAAACATGAAGTCATAAATCCGTAGTCCATATCATTTATATGATGACTGGTGATCGCGGTAAATAAATAACTAGCGGCATGGTGTGGTAATAAGATGTTTGAACAAAATAACAAATAATGTCAACAAGTTCAGTGAAAGAGCATTGATTTAAGGCCTGGGGAAAAGGAAGATAAACTTTATTTCTGCATATGGTACAAAAGCTATGTGAATTCTTTGTATAAAATACTTTTTTAATTGCTTTGCCCTGGGAAGTGCTGGGCCCGTGGCCATCATCATCATCATCATCATCATAATCATCGTCGCCGTCGTCGCCGCCGTCACCGCCGCCACCACCACCACCACCACCACCACCACCACCACCACCACCACCACCACCACCACCACCACCACCACCACCACCACCACCACCACCACCACCACCACCATTATCATCATCGTCATCTGTCCACCCTCTATCTACCCTGAAATATTTAGGTGGGATTCGTGTATCTCCTTCTTCTTCTTCTTCTTCTTCTTCTTCTTCTTATTATTATTATTATTATTATTATTATTATTATTATTATTATTTATACATTTTATTAAAGTGCCAAAATGTCTAAAGAAATGGAACTCACATCGACACCGAATCCATCTAATGATTCTGCTAAAACCAATGACATGAATGTTGAACTCGCCTTTGAGCATAATAGAAACCAAGAGCTGACGATCCTGTCCGGTAAATGCGGCATTGGACCGTGCACGCCTAGCTTTATGCAGAGATTTGCCAGCATCAAGGTTTTCGCGTTTTTCTTTACCATAATCGGGCTGATGTCATCAAGCCTGGGCTCGTACTTCGTTACACAACTAGTCACGATTGAAAAACAGTTTGGTCTACCAAGTGCCAAATCTAGTCTCTTGATCAGCTCTCGGGAGATCGGTAATCTAGTTAGTGTCATGATATTTACTCACCTTGGAAGGTATCTACACAAGCCTCGTATGATCGCCAGCTTATGTATGCTGTTTATCCCGGCGCTTATTCTCATGATTCTTCCGCATATTCTTCTAATGCAACATAAAGATGACGTATTCGTGGATGTCACCACAATCGATGACGATTTTTACCAGCCCGCGGAATCCTTGTCCCAATACTACAGCATCTGCGTGAACGAGACACACGGTAGTGATGAAAAGATACCGATAGTAGTGCAACTTAGAGATACCGCGTTTGGTTTGATGGTAACGGCTGTCATTGTTGAAGGAATAGCAAAAGGGCCCAGATTTTCACTGGCTATGTCATATATCGATGATAACTTGGATAAAACAAAAACCGGGTTTTATTTTGGTGAGTTATTAGTTCATTATTGAATGGTCGGTCTATATAACTTAGTTCCCTTAAATCCAAATTTCGGTGTAAGAGTTGAGGTTGATCCTCTTAACAGTAACATCCAAAGAGTAACTGCAATGAAATTTGCTATTGTTTTTAACATTGAGTGCATAATATTTGATCTCTTTAAGCCATTGCCATAATGGACCTTACATGTTTAGCTATGCCACGCCCATCTCTAGCTAAGATCCTCCCACACCTCGCTCGTGATGGGATCGATTGATCTGCGAACACCCTGCTTATCAATTTCCAGAAAGCTATACAGGTAAGCTATTGAATATTTTGGAACTAATTTGACTGGGCGCTGTTGCTGCCTATGAGAGCAGCAGCCTCCAGCCAAATTAGTTTCAAAATATTCAACAGCATATTTATTAAATAGTAGAGACATACAATTCGTACAACGTGTTGGACTATTAAGAGTTAAAGACGGACCATATAGAATTATTTATGACGTAATGATTATGATGTCATCCAACACATCGCTTATCTGATTATGACGTCATTTGATGTCAGATGCTCGATGGATACTCTGGAAAGGTAAATTACGCAGGTTACGGGGCCGGCACTGGACCAATACCTGGGCAGTATTGCCCCTGCACTAGCTCAGTAACACGCATAATCACGATGAATGAAAACCCAATTCACCCCCAGTGAGCTGTGGTATGGCACATCACTCTTTCAACAAGACTTACACAAAATTCTGCTAGGGAAAGATGTGTTTGGATCTAGACGATGTATAAATTCCTAATATAGTGACAAGCTCTTTCATTCAATTAGCTGTTGTCATAATGAAATACGTCACATCTTCACTGACGTCACAACCAAAATGACGTAATCTACTCCGTCACCAAAGTCGGGAAATCCTCCACGAAGACTAAACGACATGAATTATGTGTCCTTGATGAAATTACAAATTAATAAATAAAGTTTAATATTTTGAAGCCATAGACAATGGCAGCTCGCAATCAAATTAGTTTTTAAAAATATCCAACAGTTTACCTAAATAGTCGACATCAAATTGGGATTCTGCGAATTCAGGTAGCGCAGTGTTAAAAGTGATTCCAGCAGGCGAAAAAAGCGGATGGTGCTTAGCTAGAAAAGAATGTGGCTTGGTTAAAAATAGAACGTTATTCTCTACACGCAGTTTTTCAATGTGTGATCGTCTTAAAAAATGTATGAATGGATTTTAAAATTAGGATGGGTGCGCGTAAATGCCCTTCATTATTTCATATATGTCAATATGCCTACCTGATTCAAACTAGTACCTTCATAGACTAACGTAATTTATTTTGACAGTCTTTCGAACATAAATGTTCTTCATCGGGTAACAAGTGGTATATTTACCAGGCTTATAATTATACAAAATATTACAGCTAGAATAAGGTTATTAGTTGATTAACCAATCACCTTCATGTAAGTACTTTTGCTCTTCTCTTACCCTATCTTTGGTCATCTCTTTCTATGAAGCATCAGTCTTTGAGTAGATTTGCTCTTCTCCTTCTATGAATCGTCGATCTTTGAATAGATTTGCTGTTCTCCTTCTATGAATCGTCGATCTTTGAATAGATTTGCTCTTCTCCTTCTATGAATCGTCGATCTTTGAATAGATATGCTCTTCTCTTTCTATGAACCATCGATCGTTGAATAAATATGCACGTCTCTTTTATGAAGCGTCGATCTTTGAATATATATGCGCTTCTCTTTCGATGGATCATCGCTCCTTGAGTACTTTTCCTCTTCTCTTTCTATGAATCATCATTCTTTGAGTACTTTTGCTCTTCTCCTGTGAATCGTCATTCTTTGAGTACCTTTGATCTTCTCCTTCTAGGCATCATCATGTGTTTGAGTACCTTTGGTCCTGCCTTGTCATATGGAATTGGAGGCATCATTAATGGTTTATATGTCACATTGAATGGTAAGCTAGACAAAATATTGCCACAGCTAGACAACGACATGTATCAACAACAAGAACATCACAACAATACCACCAACATAACAGCAACAACTACAACGCCCCCCCCCCCCCCAACACCAACACCAACACCACCACCAACAACAACAACAACATCAACAACAACAACAACAACAGCAACAGTAACAACAACAACACCAATAACAATAATAACAACAGCATGCACTTAATTATCTAAATATCATAATTGAATTTTAAAGCTAATTTATAGGTCATTCGAAATTTACCTATCTCAGATATGAGTCTGTTTATGCAAAAGAGATGACTTTTCAGGAGACCGTAGTTCTGACATATGAAGTATATATTTTCATTCGATAGAGTTTCCTCTATATAAAAGACCTTTCCAGCTTTATCTATGCTCCGTCCATCTCTATCTGCGCTCCACCCACACCTCGCTCTTGTTGACATCGATCGATCTCTGAACTGCCTGACTATCAATTTCCAGAAAACTATACAGGTAAGTTGTTGAATATTTTGAAACTAATTTGACTGGGTGCTGTTGCTGCCTATGGCAAATAGTAGAGAAATACAATTCGTACAACATGTCGGACTATTAAGTGTTGAAGACGGGACATATAGAATCATTTATGACGTAATGATTATGACGTCATCCTACACGCCGCCTAGCTGAGTATGACGTCATATGAGGTCAGATTGATAGATGAATACTCTGGAAAGGTGAATTACAGAAAACTAAACTATTACAGAGAAAAGTGTCATATGCGGACCATGTTCGTTTAGAAATAGTAAAGGATAAGTAATCCCATCTCTTGATAGCTGTTCAGGTGATCTAACACGCCGGTCATAAACTATCCAGGTAATTTTAAGCTTTTTATCGCGCCGCTAAGGAAAGATATTCAGGCTTTAGTAGTTAAATGTTGGTACATTTCTACCCTATGATGACTGTCTTGATTTACTTTTCAACCAATCAGAAAAACCCTAGTGTGTCTGCCTCGGTATATACGTTCAGTCATAGAGGCGCCAGGTATAGTTTGGCAATGTGGTATAAAAGCAATCCTACAGGTAAGCTGTAGAATATTTTGAAACCAAATTTTATTGGAAGTTGTCGCTGCCATAGGCAGCAACAACTTCCAGTCAAATTAGTTTCAATATATTCAATGGGATGAGCATTACATAATAAAGAATGTGATGCGTTGGTGTCGATCACTGTTCAACATTTACTCGATATTACAAAACAGATAATTGCGATACAGATCAGGGAATGTGACAGGATATGAACGATATGGAATCTATAAACCATATTCTATCGGTGCAATACAACATTTTAGATGAGATTAGCATCGCTTTAAATAAACAAAAAGCAGGTTTGATTACATCGGATTACATCGTGATCACGCTGCGGGCCGGTTTGAGTTCCGCCGCCCGCTTGCCAGCCTACACGTCTAACTGGCTGCCTGCCCGCTCCCTTGCCTGTACGCCTGCCTGTCTTTCTGTATGTCTATTCTCGGCATATCCCCAAGAGAGAGGAAGGTATAATCACCAAAATTATTGTGGCTCACAAAAAGAAATTTGGCTTTCAGGTCAAATGGCCAAACGGTCAAATATCTAGGTCATGAGGTTACTAAGTACAAAACGGAATATATAAGTTTGGCTACATACTTGACCAGAAGATGGTACAATGGGTCTTTCCACATTATTCATCATTCATGTAACGTCATAATCAACTACGTGAAACGTATAGAATGACATCACAATCAATGACGTCATTTTGACGTCATCAATGACGTAGATAAGTACGTGACGAACACATAGTTGAAGACGGACTATGCGTTTCAGCACCCAGTCAAATTAGTTACAAAATATTCAACAGTTTAACTGTATAGTTTTCAGAAAATTGTGGGTGGAGCTTAGCTAGTGATGGGCGGGGCATAGCTAAAAGTGGAAAGGTCCATTTCCGCAATTGGCATATTATTAATAATCTGGATAGAAGGTGTGTTATATTGAGCATGAAGAGTCAAAGATCTAGGTAACATTATTATTATTATTATTATTATTATTATTATTATTATTACGTTATTAGAAACACCACTCGAGCAAAATGATCCTCGATGGATTGGGGCGTGGTGGTTCGGCTACATGGTTCTCTGTCTGCCAACAATTTTCTTTGCCATGGTAATGTTTTTCTTCCCGAAGAATATTCATAAAGAAATATCCTACGAGGAGAAAGAACATGAAGAAAAACCGTTTTCTGCTTTTTCTGCTGTTAAAGGTACGAAAAACTATATGTAAACATAAGCCCCACCCCACCCCTTCTCTGTCTCTAACTCTGAATTGAGCAGTGGTGAGTGAGTATTAGTCAAGCATTGAACATTAGTCAGCCAACATTAGTCAGTATCCAGTTAGCTGTTAAAACATAGACAAGGGGGGTACGGAATAGTGAACTGTACTCAATCAGTGATGCTCACTGATCACCAAATCGAGAGCACCGTTACATTCAACCACTCAAACGTACTCTGGTATATATCAGTAGTTATTATAACTGTCTCTCGTCTATACACAATGGCGTGTGACGAGTACAAGCAGGAACATATTGAATGTAAGCTATGTCCAGATAATAGGATGTTATGTCGTGGGTGTTTCGAGAGAAAGTGCAAGGCATCATGCTTTTGAGGGGGGGGGGGTACTCATAGCCAGCCACAGGCCTTCCCATTCTCACCGGAAAAAGCGGAGGCACATTCCTCAGCAAGCGTCCCCATTGATACAGAGACCTCCATAAGCAATGCTTTAAGAGAGGCAAATAGCGTTTTGACAGCCACGCCCTCTAAAGACACCGTTATGACCAACATATCGTCTAATGTAGTGACCACTACAACTGTCTCAACAGCAATTCGAACAATCAGTACCGGTGCACCAATAGTCTCTTAGGCTAGGCATATTTCGCCCATAAACGTAGCACAAAGTACTCCGATAGCACCATATACTGGTCGTATTACACAAACAAATCCGATTGTATCTTTCATGAAAACGCCCAATATAACCCCTGCACCACAATTACTATGAACGCCAAATGGTTCAGCCACGCCACAATTCCAGGTCAAGCAGCCGATGCACATGCAACAACAGCATCCCGCCGAACTACTACCACAGATGGCGTGGAATAGTGTGCTTCGACAGCTTGAAATTGTCTTTGCCAAGGTGGACGACATTAGCATTTCACAGCACAGGATTTCGAACAGTCTTGAACGTCTTGAAAATATTGAAGTGCATCTAAAACATCAGTGATGCCATTGATAAAACTAATAAGTTGGTTGGAGATCTCGAAAGCCTCTTATGAAACGGCTCTTTGCACCCAAAGTGGCACAACCGATGCCATAAGACTGGAAGTTAGCCAATTAAGGTGTGCGATCAATTTTCTACGTAATCGATGTGGTGAACTATGAAAACAGAAGTATGAAGTACAATCTCCTGTTTCGCGGCATCAAAGAAGATGAAGGAGAAGATGTGTATACGTTGCTAAACAAGTTCATTGTAAACGAGCTTAAAATTGAGGACCCGATACAGTTCCAAAATGTGCATCGCATCGGCAAGAAGACGAATAACAATGACCAGCCCAGGCCGATCATAGGCAGGTTCCTACTCTACCAGGACCACGAGCGCGTGAGGCAAGCGCGATACGAACAATTAAGAGGGACTGCTTACAGCATAGTGCGGCAGTATCCTTTTGAAATTCTTGAACAACGTAAGAACCTCGTGCCAATAATGATGCAGGCAAGACGTACAAACCAGACGGCTAAACTAGTATACAATCGACTTTATATTAATGGACAATTGTATATGGCAAACACGAGATAGGAAATCCGCGGGGAGAAACGCAGACAGATCAAAACTATCGCGAAACAAACCCTGTCGCGGAAAAAGTTTTCAGTGTATAGAACTGCGAAATATTGACAATAATATTAATTACACCGACAATGAATACCGAACCATTAATAATAATAAAAATAATAATAATAATAATAATAATAATAATAATAATAATAATAATAATAATAATACATATGGCAGTGGTTACGAAAGCAATGCATCCCAATTATGTAATTCTAGCTTGAGACATATACGTGACAAAAACAAAGCAGCGATCAACAAGGGCAAAGGTAAAGTAATAAAACCAAGCGTCAATCAAATACTTACTGTAATTCATCGATGCCTGTTAACTATATTATATAACCGTATGTTAAATCATTTACTTATGTTAAAGCTAAACAAGCGAACCACCATCCCACCTCCCCTTCGCTGTCAAGTCAAAAGAGTCTAAAAGCGGGCTATGATTCCCATATTACTATTTTGAAAAACCGCTTTATTATCTTATGCTGTGATGAAATAGAAAATAGCGCATACGGTAAAAATCAATAGACTACTGCTGCTCCTGCTACTGTTACTACTACTATTACTGCTGCTGCTACTAACGCTACTATTACTATAGCTACCACTACCACTACTACTACTGTTACCACTGTAGCTGCTGCTGTCACTGCTGATGTTGCTGCTGAGGCCACTACTACTGTTACGACTACTAATACAGCAGCTGCTGCTACTGCTGCTGCTGCTGTGGCGGCTATGGCTACTGCTGCTAATAACATACAACTCCCTGGTACTGCATCTAATTATGACATTACTCAGAGCCCTACCACAAAGACGTTTAAGTATTGATGCTATTCCTTATAATATGGCCGCGATAAAAGATAATACTGTAGCAGCCCTGGCGGCGGTCGCATCAGCAGCAGCTGCATGGCGAGTGACGAACATTACCAGGAACACTACCACCATGCCAATACTACAGACATCACCAACAACAACACCACAAACAAGAATGGCGACGAGGATGATGATGACGATGGCTACAAATTAGTAACGAGCTAACGAATTACTCAGGGGACACATTATTCAGAATAACATACATTCCAGCTGAATCATCAAGATACTATACAAACGATGCGTATGAGAAAATTGAACAAGACATAATAAACCTTAGTAAATCGTTTGACATATTTTGCCTAGTAGGGGACCTCAATGCTAAAACAGGGGAAGACTGTGATTACGAAGAGTATGACAACTTTACATCACGGAATTTCGGCATAAGTGACGCTCCAAATTCTGACCTCCTAGAACTTACAATGACTGGAATACCTAAGGACAGAAGAAGCGAATGCGAAGGACGTAAAAATACAAGTGGATGGACACTGATTCAACTTTGTAAAAATGTCAGCATGTTTATACTTAATGGGAGGGTGGGAAAATATTAACTCATAGGCAGGGTGACGTCCACAAATAAAAGCTAATCGATTATGCAATAGGGAATAGGAAATTTATAGAAGTAACAAAGCAATTTGAAGTTTACAATTTTGACCCTATTATTTCCGATATACATTGTGGTCTTCATTTGAGCGTAAAAACAACAACAACAACAACAACAACAACAACAACAACAACAACGACGACGACGACGACGACGAAACAAAACCAATTAGATGGGTAGATCAAAAGAAGTCTAGTTGTGTAGATAATTTAAGCCAAGATGGCTTCGAGGATTTTCAAAAATATCATACTGGAAATTCAAAATGGCGATGTACAAAGTAATATAAATAAGACGATTAGTATGATTGAAATTATTTTCCTTGAAAGTGCAGAAAAACATTATCAAGGTAAACGCAAGAAAAACTCCCAACAATGGTTTGGCAAAGACTGTAATGAAAAAGGAGGCACTATCACAAAGCGAAAAAGTGGTATAATCTAA
>CM067375.1:14478666-14566166 GCA_034401795.1 Chaetoderma sp. LZ-2023a
GCTCGGACATGGATTATGAGGCCGACAACAGTGGGGACGACAGTGGTAAACGTTCAAACAAACTTGCAAACACCTATAAACAAAATATAAGTAACATACTCGTGTATGCCTGTGTCATAATTGATGACCCAGAGTATGTGAGTACATGCCCCAAAACACCTGTCCACACTGTCTGTTTTCTCCTTCTTTTTCTTTCAGCATTGTTCCCCTCTTTTTCTTTCAGAGCCAGAGCTGGAGCTAAATTGCAGCAACGAACACAACAATGACAGACTGGCAGAAAGACAGATGGAAGACTGGAATGGAAACAGAACAACAGATGGGCCTGCCTGCTGGCGGACCGCGAGGGATATGGACGTGTGTCCATCTCATTCATGGTCCGTAGGCAGGTATGCTTGTCTGTCGAACGGACTGACAAACCAATCAACAAATGGACATACTGACGGACAATTCTGGGCACAGCAAGCTGCTGGATTACGCTTAAGCAATGTACTTGGCCCCACTTGCTCAGTCTTCTCGGAGGGGACTTTAAATTGAGGTCCCGTCATACAGTGCCCATCACTGTGTGAACGTGAGCTAGGATTAGGTAGGCAAGAAATTTGGGCATAATCAAAGTAAACCGGATGCTGAATGGATTCGTCCTCGAATGGAACCACGCAACATACGGATTACAAAATCAAAACATAATTGCTAGAATTAGAATCTTTCGGACTTTTCGATGGGACTATGGAGGGATGCAACCCGGATGACTGATCGAGTTCGTCCTCGGACGGACGCAGTCACCATACGGGCTGCCTAATCATCAAAATCAAACAAGTGCGCGCTGGTGCCTGCTCGGATGATGGCCATAACAGCAAATGGGTCCCAGGACCCGAAAGACCCCACTCCCCACTCCCCCCCCAAAGGGGCCGGGAGGTCTCTGACATAAAGACCACCCCCCTACCCTTGGGTACATCAGGTCATAAGACCGCACGCACCTACTCCCCCCCACCCCCGACCCAGCACCTACCCCATCCCTTCCCCAACCCCGTTAGGTCCAGGTTAGGCCCTCCCCATCCCCCACGCCCAAGCATGAGGAGCAACAGAAAAGCCATGGACAAGAACAGCAACATGAGACAAAATCGAGAGACAACGATCAACACACACACAGAGAGACACAAGCTAATGCACAAACCGACGTCACAAGAATTCACAAGAATTCAACAGAAACCATAAAGGCCAGGCGTGAGTCTAGACCCTAGCATTGGGAACTAGCATATAAACGCCTTAAATATTACAACACACACACACACACACACACACATAGAGAGTATGGTGTTATTCCTGATTAAGTCTCTAGTAAGAACACGGCCTTAACCTATAAAGTACGCGAAAGATTTAAACAGGATTAGGCAATGAAGAGGTCGTAGGCTCTTAAGTCGTGTTCTCACTAGAGAACTAGGCTTACAGCAACACGGAGGTATGATGTTATTCCCTATTAACTCTCTATTGAGAACGCGGCCTTAATCATGAATACAGCCATGCCGGCGTGTGCCGTTATCCCTGATTAACTATGTACTGAGAACACGGCCTTAGTGTATTTCCTTTAACAATACAGTACAGCACAGGAATAACTTTGGATGTTTAGAAATGGAGGTATTCATTCTAATCTTATCCTAGCTAAGCTTCACCCACGTTCTGACCATGTTCGGATAGATCGATCCCTGCACTCTCTGAATCTCAATTTTCAGAAAACTATACAGGTAAGCGGTTGAATATTTTGAAACTAATTTGACTGGGTGCTGTTGCTGCCGATGGGAAATTGGTCTCAAAATATTCAACAGCATGTTTGTTTAATAGTAAAGACATACAATTTGAACAACCTGACTGACTATTAAGCGTTTAAGACTAACTAAGGCATCTTCCTCATTGTCTAATCCTGTTTAACTATTTCGTGTACTATGTAGGTTAATAATTAGCCGATATATCGGTTTGCATTCACACTGCGGGAAGATAGTCCTGGACTGTACGGTGGCGCCACTTGGTTGAGAGCGAGATATAATGCTGGTCGTCGCTCTCCCTGACAGACAGTCAGAGACAAAGCTCACAGTAACGCTACCTGGAAAATTTTGACTGAATAGGCCGCATTCAAATAGAGAAGCAATAGCGGTATATCGGCAGATAAACCGCCGATTTTGTGGCATTAAATTTCGAAATAAATGACGTATTTATTCGGGTACAAGAGCCAGTTCAATGAGAACGCTAGCCGATATACCTGGTATTTACCTAAATAGTGTCTGTATGAGAACACGGCCTAAGTCCCGCCATTCATGATGTAGTTGATTATGACGTTAGCCTACACGTCACGTAGTTGATTATGACGTCGTATGATTGATTGAGAAACTGGATTCATGAATTGGATTGGAAGACATGTCCATGTTCAAAATATTCAACAAAACATTTCTTACTAACTGACATATTTCTGTTTTTGTTTTGGAAATATTTTAAGTTACTACTGAGTTGCACGGCAGAGCAACCCATTCCTAGCCATACCATATCCATTCCTAGCCATGTCACGCCCATTCCTAGCAATGGCATGTCCATTCCTAGCCATGTCATTCCCGTTCCTAGCCATGCCACTCGCATTCCTAGCTATGCCACGTCCATTCCTAGCCATGTCATTCCCGTTCCTAGCCATGCCACTCGCATTCCTATCTATGCCACGTCCATTCATAGCCATGGCACGCCCATTCCTAGCCATGACACGTCCGTTCCTAGCCATGACCCGCCCATTCCTAGCCATGACACGTCACGCTCATTTCTAGCCAAACCACGTCGATTCCTAGCCAGACCACACCATATTCCTAGCCATGACACGCCCATTCCTAACCATGCCACGCCCATTCCTAGCTATGCCACGCCCACTCCTAGCCATGTCACGCATATTCCTAGCTATGGCACGCCCATTCCTATCCATGCCACGCCTATTCCTAGCTATGCCACACCCATTCCTAGCCATGCCACGCCTATGTCTAGCCATGGCACGTCCATTCCTAGCCATGCCACGATCTTCTTAGTCATGCCACGTCCATTCTTATCCATGACACGTCCATTCCTAGCCATAACACGCCATTCTTAGCCATGACACGTCCATTCCTAGCCATGCCACGCCCATTCCTAGCCATGACACGTACTTTCCTACATATGCTACGCCATCTCTAGCAATTTCACGTCCATTCCTAGCCAGGCCACCCCGTACTCCTAGCCTAGCATACTCCTAGCCATGCCACGCCCATTTCTAGCCATGCCACGACTATTTCTAGCCATGCCATGCCCGTTCCTAGCCATGCCACACCCATTTCGAGTCATGCCACGTCCATTCCTAGCCACGCTACGTCCAATTATAGGTATGCCAAGCCCCATTTATAGGCATGCCACGCCCATTCCTAGCCACTCCACGTGCATTCCTAGCCACGTCACGCGCATTCCTAACCATGCCACGCCCGTTCCTAGCCATGCCACACCCATGTCGAGTCACGCCACGTCCATTCCTAGCCACGCACTGGCATTCCTAGCCACGCCCATTCCTAGCCACGCCACGCCCATTCCTAGCCATGCCACACCCAATCCTAGCGATGCCACACCCATTCCTAGCCACGCCACGCCCATTCCTAGCCACGCACGCGCATTCCTAGCCACGCCACGTCCATTCCTAGCCAGGCCACCCCGTACTCCTAGCCTAGCATACTCCTAGCCATGCCACGCCCATTTCTAGCCATGCCACGACTATTTCTAGCCATGCCATGCCCGTTCCTAGCCATGCCACACCCATTTCGAGTCATGCCACGTCCATTCCTAGCCACGCTACGTCCATTTATAGGTATGCCAAGCCCCATTTATAGGCATGCCACGCCCATTCCTAGCCACTCCACGTGCATTCCTAGCCACGTCACGTGCATTCCTAGCCATACCACGCCCATTCCTAGCCATGTCACGCCCATTCCTAGCCACGCCACGTCCATTCCTAGCCACGCACTGGCATTCCTAGCCACGCCCATTCCTAGCCACGCCACGCCCATTCCTAGCCATGCCACACCCAATCCTAGCCATGCCACACCCATCCTAGCCACGCCACGCCCATTCCTAGCCACGCACGTGCATTCCTAGCCACGCCACGTCCATTCCTAGCCATGCCACGCCTATTTCTAGTTAAATGTCACCTATTTTGTACGTGTGTAAAAATCGATTACAAATTTTGGTACCTGAATTCCCAGAATTTAAATATCAAGACGACCATATTATACTGGCATAAGTTGTTTGATCTGGTGACTATTAATACCTGATTTAACTCAAGCTTTACCACATATTATGAAGGATTCAACAGCTTTAGTTATTATTATTATTATTATTATTATTATTATTATTATTATTATTATTATTATTATTATTATTATTATTATTATTATTATTATCGTCGTCGTCGTCGTCGTCGTCGTCGTCGTCGTCGTCGTCGTCGTCGTCGTCGTCGTCGTCGTTATTATTATTATTATTATTATTATTATTATTATTATTATTATTATTATTATTATTATTATTATAATATTCAGGCAGCTTCATGATGTCAGGAGCGGCATTGGGCGTGTTTGTTGGAGGTCTGATAACGCGGTTGATGAAGCTCAATTTAAAGGGATGCTTGCTGCTCATATTTATCGCATCATTTCTGGATGGCCTGTTATGCTTTAGCTTCAGGCTACTGCATTGCGACCCTGTAAATCCTGTCGGTCACGTGGGCATTAAGTATGCATGTGTTTATAGAAATAATACTTACCACGATGATTCTGCTAAATATCTTAAAAGATGAATTGATTAACACCTTCAGGACGAAAAAGTCCCAAACCGGCCTCTGTAGAATGTCTTATTTAACTCTTAAGTTTTACCACATAAGAAGGATTCAACAGCTTTAGTTATTATTATTATTATTATTATTATTATTATTATTATTATTATTATTATTAGTATCGTCGTCGTCGTCGTCGTCGTCGTCGTCGTCGTCATCGTCTTCGTCGTCGTCGTCGTCGTCGTGTAGTGGTCTTGACGAATGTCGGCTAGGATGAGACTATTTTTGAAAATTTACCATTGGAATGACTGGCTCGGTAACCGAGCCAGTCATTCCAGTGGTAAATTTTCAGAAATAGTCTCATCGAAAACAGCCGTCTCTTATCCTGCAAAGGAACGTTCTCTAAGAAAATAGCTTGCTTTTTTTGACCAAATGGAGCCACTCACAGGAGTAAAATAAAACATAAAACTGTTCATAATTTAGAAACCTGTAAAGAGATGCTACCGAGGTAATATTTCAAAATTATCTTAGCCGCTTATTTGTGTGTAAGTCTTGGGCGGTGACATATACGGCTACGTGTACATCAAGATGGGGATATTTTACTACCCGTTTAAATCCTCTTGATCCAACGTACCATGCAGTATTGCTAAGGGTTCCTCGTCAGACGAGTCCATAAGTGTTACTACTACCACTACTACTACTACCACTACTACTACTACCACTACTACTACTACCACTACTACTACTCCGACTACTACTACTCCTACTACTACTACTTTTTTTTTTTTTTTTTTGAAAAACCGACGCTGACGCAGTCGGACAAACTTCACGGAGGAACTCCTTTACAAAGGCATGCAAACCCCCAGAAAAAAACCTGGTGAACTAGTAATCTTGATTAATATTACACCAAAACAATGATAAATAATGAGCATTAATACAATCTATAAATACCTATGGCTTAAAAAGTATAGATACAAAACAATATGCTGATAAAGCTCCGATAGCAAAACAAAACTTAACAAAGGCATTACTATTCAACCTAGGTGTAGTAGTAGACCCGTATGGCGAGTGCAACTATCCAACAAATGAAAAGTGCCTCGTCAATCTATGACAAATAAGTCAATCATTGACGCCAGTGGGCTGATTCCCTAAAGATCAGCGGGCGTAGTAGCATTTGGGTAGTATAATACATATAGTCGGCAGAAAAATTCCAGAAAAATTGATGGCCCTCTTGTTTACATTTTCAATTTACTTTATTGTAAGGTTTTGTAAATTACCATTCAATCCATGTGTGGTAGTAGTCCCGTGTGGCGAGTGCAACTATTCAACAAATGAAAAGTGACTCGTCAATCAATGACAAATAAGTCAATCATTGACGCAGGTGGGCTGAGTCTTAAAGATCAGCGGGCGTAGTAGCATTCGGGTAGCATAACATATATAGTCAGCAGGAAAATTACAGAAAAATAGATGGAAATAGATGGCGCTCTTGTTTCCATTTTTGATTTACTTTGTTGTAAGGTTTTGTAAATTACCCTGGAACAAATAACCCTATAAAACTCTGTGCAAATTCCTAAAATTACCTGGGACAATTTTATAATTCAATGGCAAATTACTTTATCGATTGATTATTAAATTACCCCAGTCTGTTTATTTCTTAACATGAATTATTAAACATAACAATATCAAAGTGCAGACTAAAATGAATTACAGATTAATTAAAAGACACAGATAAATCAGCTGTAGTAATTAAATGATTTAAGCTAGTGCAGGCTCATTTATTTTTACAGCTCCCAACTCTATTGAAACTATGTTTGTTTTGCACCATATGTCCTTGAATACCTTTTCTTTACCATGCTGCTTTAGTCTAAAATATTCGCAAGGAATAGGATTCAGCAGCAATGAACGAAATATTGCCTTTATTGCTCTATTGTGATTGCCCATAGATGGATTTTTCGTCTGTGCACACCGATGTTTCCAAATGGCCCAAACACCTATGGTTAGTATTGTTATTAAAATAGTCCTTTCAGACTTTATGATATTTACACCTCTTGATCCAAATTCTCTAAATAAGACTACATGCGTGTCTAGAACAATGGGCTTCGCTCCAAATTTTGCCAAGATTTGGCTGATATAGTCCCAAAATTGTGACGATATTGGACATTCCGCAAATAAATGCTCGATTGTTTCCTCGTCTGTTTGACATAAGTAACACCTATCAGAAGTCGTAATATTGCACTTGTATGTCAAGTGTCCCACCCATAGCCGTCGATGTAGTAATCGCCACAATAAATCACGAGCCATATTTGGTATGTATGGAGAATGTAAGATTTTCCATACATTTTTCCAACTGGATGGTTTATCGCTTGAGTCATCCCATCTCCTAATTGCTATGGGAGGTGTTACTTGTTTTCGTCTCAAAATATGGTACCATTCCTTGGATCTCATCTTGTATTTTAACATCTCATCATCAAGAACTAATGCGGGTTGTGGAGTCAAACTATTATTATTTACATTTGGCAGACGAAACCATTCAATTGGTACAGCATGTTTTATTTTATTTAGCAACCGCTGGACATCTATATGCCTCATATGTGTTTTTCTAGCTACGTCTTGCATTGAAATCCATCTACGTGTTTGAGGGTGTATCATATCCGATAAATGTTGAATGCCATATTTTCCAAAGGACGGTAGATAAAGTACTGCATTGTTATAACATATATTACTATTGCCCCACAATTGCTGTTCTAGTACTTCCTTCCAGCACGTAGGTGGAGGCATGTATCTGTCAAATATTTCTAACTCCTTAACTTGATCTTTAAACACATCTGGTATCATTTGGCTATTCGGAGGTGGCTTCTTTGAGGTAAAAATATGCTCCGCCAGAAATGGTTCTACAATTCTCTCCATGAGAGCTCGTGAAACACATGCCCACGTCTCATCTGATGTAATAAGATCATCCAAAAATATTAACCGTAAAGAAACACATTTCTCTTTAATATCAATTAAATCAAGTCCTCCTTCTAACTTAGCATTATTGAGAACACGATGGGAAACTAAATGATTCTTTTCTTCCCATATGAATGACAATATCATCTCATTAACCTCCTTTTCTACATGTGTTGGCATGTGTACAACAGATGCTGTATACCATAGCCCAGATAATGCCAAGTTGTTGACAACAAACACTCTACCAAAGATTGAAAGACGACGACGCTTCCAATTTGCTAATATTCTCTTAAGCTTAGATACTCGTTCATTCCAATTTTGTATTGTATTCGGTTTCCTGCCAAAATAGATGCCTAAAATCTTAATGGTATCATTAGACCAATTGATTTCAAGTGGCTGGTCATTCCGCTCTTTCCATGGCCCCAGAAATAATCCTTTGGATTTTCCTTTATTGATTTTCAAACCAAATGCATTTTGGAACTTTTCTAGTACGTGGTTTAAAATTGCAAAATCATTGTTTGAACTGGTAAACACAGTTGTGTCATCAGCATATTGTGACAGCTTAAGTGGTCTTTCTATGCCACGAATACATATGCCTTGAAAGTTATTATTTTGCCTCAATGCTATGCCAAGTGATTCCATCACAATAACAAATAATAATGGCGATAGGGAACACCCCTGTCTAACCCCACGTTCTAAGACAATTTCTCTGGATAATTGATTGTTCACTAAATAGCTACTCTTGATATCCGTATATAAAATCTTTACCCATTTAATAAAGTTTGAGCCTAACCCAAACGATTGCAAAGAATTAAAAAGAAAATCCCATTCCACACGGTCAAATGCCTTTTCATTGTCCAAAGCAATCACAGCTGAAGGGATGCTATCCTTCTCAACCAATTGTATAAGGTCTCTTATTACCATGGTATTTGTTAGAATTGTCCTTCTGGCTACAGCACATGTCTGCTCTGTTCCAATGATTTCTCCTAAAACACTACCTAGTTTCAATGTTAGTGCTCTAGATATTATTTTGTAGTCTACACATAGTAGAGAAATTGGTCTGTAGTTCTGAATTAGACGTCTGTCATTTCCTTTATATATTAGCCTTACGTATGCCCTAGCCATAGTTGGTGGTAAATGGCCTTTCTCAAAAATTTCAGTGCCTAATTCTTCCATTATTGGACCTACAAGGTGCCAAAACGTTTGGTAAAATTCAACTGGAAGGCCATCACACCCCGGTGATTTTTCTAGTTTCATACCTTTAAGGGATTTAGTTAAATCTTCTAGTGTTAAGGGTTGATCACAAAATTCACTGCCTGTGTCTGACACCTTTTTGTCTATATTTGCTAACAAATCCAATTTTGCATCTTCATCAATTCCCTCTGACTTGTACAATGACTCATAGTAATTGCATACAATAGTACTCATTTCATTGTTGGTAAAGACGGTTGAACTATCCGCATGTTTAATGAGCACATCATCTTATCTATTGCCCGTGCTTTTTCTAATGCGCAAAAATATCGGGTTGGCTTTTCCCCTTCTGCGTGCATCTGGGCTCTTGCTCTAATTTTTGCACCCTCAAACTCATATTGTTCTATATCTCTTATTTTACTTTTAATTTTAACCAGTAATTCATAATAATTCTCTTCACCATTATCTACTTTAGCATTAATTTTCATCAGTGATCGATGAAGTGTTTTCTTGCGTTTGCGTATTTCCTGTGCTTTTCTAATAGCATACTTTCGGGAAACATACTTTAAATCCAGTTTAACATCCTCCCACCATTGCAATGTGCTCTTATACGATGCTTTCCTATTAATCCAATGTTGCCAACAACTCTCTATATTATTCTTATAAAATTCTTCTCCTAACAGTGTTGTGTTTAATTTCCAAAACCCGACCCCTTTTGTTACCCAGTCAGCATTGGCAAAGGTTACACAAACCATGTTATGATCGGAGAATGCAACTGGCTTAATATTAACATCTCTCCAGTACCCTGTTAACAAACTATTCACATAAATTCTGTCGATCCTTGAACCCACTTTACCATCTACCGAAAAACATGTAAGATCTTTACCATGAGGTTTTGATATTCTATAGGTGTCCACTAAATTTTCATTATCACATATTTCTTCTAAGAGTCTATGTGATGTATCAGTATAAGTTGAAGTTGCATTCCTGTCATTTTCTTTGTCTAAGACACAATTAAAGTCACCACCCATTACTAAGTGTTTAGATGATGATGATGATGATGATAATGATGATGATGATGGTGCTGCTACTGCTGCCGTGTTACTACTACTACTACTACTACTACTACTACTACTACTACTACTACTACTACTACTACTACTACTACTGCTACTACTACTACTACTACTACTACTACTACTACTACAAATTCTACTAGCAGTAGTACTGTTATTGCTGACACAAAAAAACACAAAAAAATACAGCTGCTATAAACTTGTACACTTGTACACCACTAGTATATATCTATATAAATGTAAATATGTTCCCCACATACGTTGTATAAAGTCTGGGAGTAATAAATCGAATTGAATTGAAAGGTACTAGAAACTATCCTTACCGCTTGAAGTAAACTGAAAAAATAAACCGTGAACCGGTCAAAATGAAGTCTGAATGAAACAGAAGTGACGCGTGATAAATGACGCGTAAATCATAGCACGTGAACCGTGAATTCATGGACATTCAGGTTATGAACATGAAAAGCATGCATGCTTATGATTGTATTTCTGCTACCACTGTCGATGTACAAATAATCCTCATATGCCGTTGTCACGCCCTGAGCGTAATAAAAGAAACACCGGAAAATACGAAAATACGCAATGCGTTGTGGTGCCAAAACTGCTCAATCAACACGCCCACAAATTCTATCCATGAAAAACATATCCCTCCTAAGGCAAATATATCAAACTGCATTTTAGATATATGATGAACATAGCTCAAATTAAAGATGCATATACACACTAAATGCTTGTAAATAAAATTGTTAAAATTGTATACGTTTAGAGGCTTATAGTGTGTGCCTAGATGTAATGAAACGAAATACATCTTAACAATTAAGGAATTAATTGCGTATAAATTAACAAAATGTTTTAAGTTGCGAAATTGAATTACATACACGTGTCCCTAATTCAACATCACAAATAAAAAAAATTATATTAATTTATACGTACGGAAATAGTCAATTGCTAAAATTTATTTCGTTTTATTACGTTGGGGTACTAAAATTAAGCCTCTAAAAGTAAACAATTTTAACCATTTTATTTTAAAACATCTTTAACACATGCGTGTTTGGTTAGTGATTATTATTCCAATTGTCTTGGTCAAACTGTAATTTGACATACCCACGAAAACCCAATGAATAAACATGAAGAAACTATGTTGCACCAAAATTGTGAAATAACATTTTGACGTACCAAGAATTTCAATCAACTGAACGAAAAAAACTCCACGAATGATTACTGTTGTGCTGGTTTAGACCATCACCGCCTTTAATTGGCTGGATAATCATTCAGAATTGATATATCCCCCACCACACCCACCACACCCACCACACCCGCCCCTTATTCCTTACCTTACTTTGTGCCAACCATTCAGATGATAGAATTTACCACCCGTATTCCATCCCTGGCATTTTAAATTTTTATCATGCCGACAATCTATTCAGGCTTTAGTACCTAAATGTTTATACATTTCTACAGCCTATGATGGCTGTCATGATTTACTTTTCAACCAATCAGAAGAAAGCTTAACGCGTCTTGCTTTGGGGTATACGCTCAGTCATAGAGGCGCCAGATAGTATCTGGCAATGTGGTATAAAAGCAATCGTACAGGTAAGCTATTGACTATTTTGAAACTAATTTGACTGGAAGTTGTTGCTGTTGCTGCCAATAGGCAATAGGCAGCAACAACAACCAGTAAAATAAGTTTCATAATATTCAACGAGATCGGTATTACATAATAAACACTGTAATGTATTGTCACATACATGACATCACACACTATCACTTGATGAGACAAAATGGTGGCGACCACTGTTCAACATTTACGTGATATTACATTGTGATAGAGAAATGGGATGCGAAAAATATGGAATGTATAAACCATACTTTATCTGTACAATACAACATTTGAGATGAGATTGCCACCACCCCTCACCTGTACATATTACGTTTGATTTGATTCCATGGATATTCTGCTCCAAACCTTAGAGAGCTGATCCCTGATTTGTCTGTTGACGGCGAAAATTTGAATCATTCTCTAAGGCGCGTGGGTCAAATATCCTATCTGAGGTCAAAATTAAAAACGTCGCATCCTAGTTGATGTCACAATCAAAATGTAGCTCCGTAACGAAAATTGGAAGCTTCGTCATAATAAACAATCCAATAAATATTTAGAAAGTAGCTTGTACCTTGTACCTTGGAACAAAGATTCTTGGAATACGCCTTTCAACGTTAAAATCGATTTCCAACACGCTTAATGAAATGGGCGGAGCTTAGCTAGAAATGGGCGTGGCCTAGCTAGAAATGCATCTTTCTATTGCCAATGTTTCAGCCTGATGGAATCTGACATGGATTTGTACGCGAACGTCACGCAGTGTAACAGTGCCTGTGGATGCTCGGATCAATATTTCCCTATTTGTGGATCGGATTCAACAACGTACTACTCGCCGTGTCACGCTGGATGTCAACTCGATGCTGGAAATGTAAGCGCAATGACAGATTACACGGTATTGAGCTTGCGCGCGTGCGTACGTGCGTAGCCGCGTGCGTGCGTGTGTGCTAAATAACAACAACTTGCAAGAATAAATTACAACTTTTAATACAGATCAAAACATGTTCAGAATGTGCCATTCTCTACCAACTGGTTATTATCGCAGATTATGCAGGAGTTCAATCTTACGCAGTATTCACACTAGAGATATATTCAATAGATTACCTATATAGTTTTCTGGAACTTGGGATTCAGGGAGTGATTGATCCTAACACGGGGAAAGCGTGGGTGGAGCTTAGCTAGACATGGGCGGAGCAGAGCTAAAACTGGATTCCCCACCCATTCGTGGTGTGTAGGATGACGTCATAATCATTCTTTGGTTAATTTACAAGTTAATGCACCTTTCCGGAGAGTATCACTCTATCATCTGACGTCATATAACGTCATAATCATCCAAGCCGCGTGTAGGATGACGTCATAATCATTACGTCATAAATGATTCTATTTGGCCCGTCTTTAACTCTTAAATGTCAGACACGTTGTACGAATTGTGTATCTACTATTTAATAAACATGCTGTTGAATAATTTAAAACTAATTTGACTGGACGCTTTTGCAACAGCTGTTGCAACAGCGCCCAGTCAAATTAGTTTTAAAATATTCAATAAGATACCTGTATATTTTTCTGGAATTGATAGTCAGGGTATTCAGAGATCAACCGATCCCAACACGAGCGAAATGTGGGTGGAGCTTAGCTAGAGGTGGGCGTGGCATAGCTAAAAATTGGAAGGTACTTTAACATTTTATTTCGTTTTTCTAAAACCAGTTATTGCAGCAACAGCTCATAGGCAAATTAGCTCCAACATTTTCAACAGCTTACCAGGATAATGGAGGAGTCCCGTTTTAGCTATAACACGCCCATCTTTAGCTAAGCTCCACTCACACTTCGTCCGTGCTGGGATCGATAGATCCCTGAACTCCCTCGCTATAAATTTCAATAAAAACTATACAGGTAAGCTGCTGAATATTTGGAAACTAATTTGACTGGGTGCTGGTGCTGCATGTTTAGTAAATAATAAAGACATACAATTCGTACAGTCTGGCCGAAGCGTTTAAGATGGACTAAATCGAGGTATTCATGACGTAGGTAATTATGACGTCATATAATTGACTGAGAAACTGGAATCCTCCATTACCTAGAACTGGTATTCAAGGAATGGAGCTTTCCAGTTTTGACTATGCCCCGCCCATCATTTAGCTAAGCTCCACCCATACTTCGCTGTGTTGGGATTGATCGATCCCCGAATGCCATGACTATCAATTTCCTGAAAACTATACAGCTAAGTTAGGCATATGCAGCAACAGCACCCAGTCAAATTAGTTACAAAATATTCAACAGGATATTTATTAAATAGCAACGATATATAATTCGTACAACAACTATGCGTTCGTGTCGTACTTATCTACTTAATTCATGGCATAATTATGACGGCATTGACTGTGATGTCATTCTATACGTCACGTAGTTAATTAAGACGTCATATGATGGATCGATACAGCAGAAAGGCCTATTCAGGAGACAGCATTTCAAAGTATGTTCAAATACATGTGCAAATTGGGGCGAGTATATTTACAAATGCACCCATAACCCCGCCGCCGCCACCACCCACCCACCCCGCACACCATAGTAGTTACCTCAATAAGAAGAATAATGGCTTGCTTTTTCTCTTCAACAGTTGTTCAGCAACTGCAGTTGTGTGGCGTCTCTTTTTGAAAATGGAACAGCGATACCTGGCTACTGCGAGGATGAATGTGACATGTTCCCGTTTTTCATCGGGATATCGAGTATCGGCGCACTAATCAGTACACTGACAGTTATTCCCACAACTATTGCAACAATAAGGTAAGTCATTTATAAACCTATCCCGAGTGTTGAAATATCAGCGGCCCGATAGGTCATCAGTAGAGGAACATGGTCTAGGCACGCTCTAACTAAGCTCAGCCCATTTCTGGCTTATTTCCGCCCATGCTTTGCATCGTTGGCATCGATATCTATCACCGAATCCAAGTTTTAAGGTAAACTATCCACCTAAGCTGTAAAAATATCTTGAAACTAATTTGGCTGGGTCCTGTTGCTGGCATAGGGCAGCAACAGCGCCCAGTTAAATTAGTTTCAAAATATTTAACAGAATATTTATTAAATAGTAAATCCGTCAAACACACACAATTCGTACATTTGGCGGACGTTTAAATGTTTAAAGTAACTCATTATGAAGTCCTATACTTGAGTGACATATCGGATTCAGCCATTGCACAGATAAGACGCTGACTGCTTTTTAGATAATTTTAGTGTATTTCAAAATATTTTGCAAAATATGCTTTTTATCATGTAGAATTTATTAATGTTATTAGGATTAAGGCAGTTTTCTAGTGCCTCGCCTAAGGCCGCGTGCTGACTAGAGGGTTATCAGGAATAACGCCATTCTTCAGTATGGCGGTATTCCTGATTAGGTCTCTAGTGAGAACACAGCCTTACACTAAATGCTATTTTGGGCTATTCATCCACACTGAATGCTTGGTTGGGGTGCCTAATATGGATCGCCCAAGAGAAGAGCATTAGTCTATTAGTCAAGGGAAAAGTAGGAACTCTCTTTAGACTTTGGCTGTCCATTTTACTGCGATGGAAATGCAGCACCCTGTACGATTTATTTCATGATTTCATTATTTATTTCATTATTTATTTCATTATTTATTTATTTATTTCATTATTTATTTATTTCATTATTTATTTCATTATTTATTTCATTATTTATTTCATTATTAATTCATTATTTATTTACTTATTTACTTATTTGCTTATTTATTTATTTATTTATTTATTTCATTATTATTATTATTATTATTATTATTATTATTATTATTATTATTATTATTATTATTATTATTATTATTAGGGCAGTTTCAGCGGAAGATAAAACCTTTGCACTGGGAGTGGCCCAAGTACTTAGCGTAGTGTTAGGTGAGTTACACACTGTGTCATCTCTGCTATAAGCCATTCACTAAGATATGGTATGTTAGATCTTAAAGTTCACTAGATAAATGCAACTTAAAGGTACATATTCACACCAGAATGCTTGAAAATAAAATCGTTGAAATTAAATTCTTTTTTAGGCTTAAATTATGTGACTATATGTGATGAATCGAAATAAATCTTAACATATGATGATTTCATTCCATATAAATTAATAAAATCTTTTAAGTTGTGAAGTTGAAATAGAGGCTCGTGCCCAGCTTTTAAATATAGAACATACCAAGACAAAATATTTTGAAACAAACTCACATCTCCAAGCGCACACATAGGCCTACATGTATATTAATTTAATAAATCATTCCAGAGGCCAATTACGGTGGATAAGAAATAATCAGATCTGTCGAAACAATGGAAACCAAATCACCAGAGCGCCAAATAACTTCAAAAGAGTGAAGTCTACTTTTAGTTAGTACATCACGAAAATCACATTTAAGGCCATATGAGAACAAGGCACGAAAAGCGCACTTCAATTTTTCCAAACTTCTGGAGTTAAGCCATGTATATGAGTCACTGACTATCGTACAACGATGCTTCCAAATGGCCCAGACCGCTACACTCAAACAAAATATCAAGATCTTCTTTGCATTATAGTCAGATTATAAGCGTCTAATTCAGGAAATAGAATTGCATCTTGGATTATGTTGATATCAACTGTAACAATTTTCCTAAATATCTGTTCAATGTACATCCAAAATTGGGAAACGGGCAAACACTCTGTAAACAAATGGATACTGGTTTCCTCAGTGTCTTACAGAATAGACAGTGGTCATTATTTGCTATGCCTACTTTCTTGAGGAGGGGGCCCACCCATAGTTTTCTGTGAAGCAATTGCCATACAACATCCTTTGCTCGATTAGGTATGTCTGGTGAATGGATATCTTTCCAACCACATCCCAACTCAGGGGAGAATGTTTAGTCCTTTTCCATGCGGCTACAGCCTTTGGAATAGTAATATTCTGCAGCATTAACATATTATACCACCTATTATTCCTTAACGTGTATGAAAAACGTCCAGCAGTACCTGTCAGGATTAACTTGGGGCAAGCATCATTCATCGACGCATTAGGGAGAAGAAACCATTCCATTGGAATCGCTTCCTGTAACCATTTCAGAAGGCACGTCAATTGGGCGTAAAGATGTAACTCGTCATATGCCATATAATGATTTCCATTTTCGGGTTTTCACATCTACAATATCACACACATTTTGAATACCATGTTTAGCAAAAGAAGTATAATATAAAACTCTGCCTTAATATAGAATATGATCATTCCCCCACAGGTACTGGCTGGAGGCATGTTCCCAGCAAAGATGTGAATCTTCGTTGCGAACAACCTTAGCTAAAGCAGCTTTAATGTCCAAATATACCACTGGAATCGGTGTGTAATTCGGTGGAGGTTTAGAAGACCAGAAAAAGGATTTAGCTGAAAATGGCTCAAAATACGTTTCTATAAGGCATCTAGACACATGTGCCCACTGGCAATCTGAATGAAGTAAATCATCTAATAATTTCAGGCTTAACGAAACGCATTTAATTCCTATGTCTGGGATGGCAAGCCCACCATCAAGCGTATTATTAGTACAGCCACGTTGTGAGGCAACGTGTGTTTTACCTTGTAATTTCCTTTTCAACATGTTTATGCATATTAACAACTGCATCAACATACCAAAGTTGTGACAATATCAAATTATTGACCACCATCGCCCGGCCAAAAATAGTTTGACGTCGATGTTTCCACTGGGTAATTTTCTTTCTCATTTTGGAAAGCAACTTTGTCCAATTAATGGCATCATGGTTTGTTCGACTGAAATGAATGCCTAAAATCCGTATTATATCAGTGGACCAATTGATGCCTTTCGATCTTTCCATGAACACAAAATCAAACTACTAATTTTTCTTTATTCACCTTGACCCTGACGCTTTTTGTAAATTCTCCAAAGTAAGATGTAAGTGATTAAAATCAATATTTTCGCCAACAAAAACGGTCGTATCATCGGAATATTGTGATAATTTCACTGGTGTCATAAGACCACGGATATACAGTCCATGATAATTTATATCGGCTCTTATTGTCGCCCCCAAGGCTTCCATACAAATTACAAATAAAGGTGTTGACAGGGAGGAACCTTGTCGAACCCCTCGTTTTAAGACAACTGGCTGGCATATAAAATTGTTCACAAGGTATCTACTAGTAACGCCATTGTACAATATTCGGATCCATTTAATAAAATTGGACCCAACGCCGATACGATTTAATGACATCAACAGAAACTTCCACTCCAAACAATCAAAAGCCTTTTCATTATCTAATGCCACAATGGCACCTGGAATATTAACCTTTTCAACTAACTGAATCAGATCTCTAATAAGCACAGGGTTGTTTAATATTGATCTACCATGTATTGAACAGGTCTGAACAGGATTAATAACGTCCGCCA
The DNA here is from genome assembly GCA_034401795.1 of Chaetoderma sp. LZ-2023a. Lineage (NCBI taxonomy): Eukaryota > Metazoa > Mollusca > Caudofoveata > Chaetodermatida > Chaetodermatidae > Chaetoderma > Chaetoderma sp. LZ-2023a. Next base: position 14,496,695 of record CM067375.1, read on the forward strand.
GCACATGGCCTAGTTTTAGTGAAAGAGCTCTAGAAATAATCTTGTAATCAACTCAAGGAGAGAAATTGGCCTATAATTCCGTATGTCACTCCGGTCACCGTTTTTAAATAGCAGACGTACATGTGCTTGAGACATTGTAAAAACTAGTTTTCCCTGATGGAAAATTCCTTTAACAATCTCAGAGAATTTCGGACCAATGAGATACCAGAAAGTAACGTAAAACTCAACAGGCACGCCATCTCCCCCTGGTGATTCTCCATTCTTCATTGTTATGAGCGATTTAGTCAGGTCTTCTAAGGTTAAATATTTATCACAAGTATTAGCCGACGGAGGAGTTAATGTTTTCTTAATATTAGCAAGTAATTCAGCTGCCAACTCTTCATCAATTTCCTCAGACGTATATACATTTTCATAAAATGTTTGAACAGTTTCGAGTAGATCTTTATTTTAATTAACAATTTGCTCATTTATTTCAGGGCCCATAATTATCTTTTCCACACCTCTAGACTTTTCTAGCCCACAAAACTATTTTGTCGGTTTACCACCTTCAGAATAGAATTGGGCTCTTGATCTTACTTTTGCACCTTCTGCTCTGTACAATTCTATTTGTGATAATTTTAACCGGGTCTCCTCCAAAACCTCAGTCAAGTGAATATCGCTGCTTGAAACTTTAGGAAAAACTAGGGTTTGTAGGTGAATCAACCTTCTCACCCCTTTGCGCATTTTCCTTGCCTTTTGAATAGAATAGTGTCTTGATATATTAGCAAATCCTGGTTTAACATCTTCTCACCAAAAAATCAAGCTTTCAAATTGTTGCGGAGCTTAAAACGCCAGAAACCTTCAATACATCGAAGGTACCCAAAATCATTCAGCAAGGAAATATTAAGTTTCCAAAAACCTGGATCAACATGGTAACATTTGTTAACATGATGTGGAAAGCCTTTCTACCCAAAAATATATATATAATGACAAAAACATTAAAATCCTGTAAACTGAATTAAATAAATAATATACGCCAGTATAATGTAGAAATGGTCACCGTTTGCAAGAAGCCGATTATTATATATTTCTAAAATTCAACAACATCAATGTTAATTATATACACATATTTTAAGATCAGAAATCTTACATTTAAACCTAAAAATCTATTAAAACAATTATCCAATATATTTTCCATTTCTAAAATTGCTCTAGTGTGAATATCCACACCTACATAAATTGTCACTAAGGTCATGATGCCAGTATGTAAAACCATTTTACTTTTACTCTCAATTACTAAGATTATTCTAGAACAGGTATCCTGACTACTAACTTTCGCTTTACTATGTTATTATTTCCATAGTTACCCTAGGATAAGGATATTTACTAATATCAAATCCATGGTTACTGTCTACTCTTACTTTCTGGAATTATTCTGGCACAGCTGTTTAATTCAAAACATTCAAAACTATATTAAAATACAATCAGGCATAGTTTAGGCAGCAAACCCTACCATAATATCTAGTTAGATAGCACATTATTATGGCAAATCCAAAAGGATACTTCATATAGTCCTATGCACTATCTATGACGGATCAGTATTACAATGGCTTCCTGCACAATTGATATAAGCCCACCCATACACCATAAATCTTGAGATTTTTTGCTGTTTTCTAGGCTTTCACTGATTTGTCAAATTCACCCTTAATCGTATGTGATAGTAGAGAAAAGAAAACGGTCTTCAGTACATTAATATGAGTAACCGTGTCGTCAGTGTTACAATTCTGAGCTACTGTACCTCCACATTTCCAAATACTCCCAATTCCACAAGCAAATACGTACAATAATTTCACCATTCTGTGATAGAAAAAAGGTACTGAGATCATGAAATAAAATTTGTCTTAGCTATTATTTCTATCTTGGGTACCTTAAGAGCGGCGAAAATCTTCTTTACATGGCCACAGAATGCCAATATCTAGGGACATAAAGTAAACAGAGGGGTCAATGTTTCCTCTGAGTTTAAACAAAAGATGCATTTATCATCTTGATTTGAGCATGCGTTTGCTTTTATCATTATCTGTTTCACTTAGAGTCGCCTATGTATTTAACCACCAAACAATATCTCTTGCTTGATTGGGAATGTTCTGCAAATGTATATTTTGCCATACCATTTCCCAATTAATAGTGGCATATCCATGCTCTTCCTACATATCTATGCATCGAGGAAGCTTCATTCCGCTCCTTCTGAATAGATTATACCACACTTTTGTGGTTACATTACAATTTCTAAATCATCGCGCTTAATTCTCAAATCAGAATCATGTTCACTAAAGATATTATTAGGTAAAGAGAACCCGTCTTTTGGTATAGCATTACGAACACGACATAGCAGACGTCCGGCATCTTTGGGACGAAGTTTTGTTATACGTGTTATTTCAGATAGCGGTTTCCAGCACCTGTTAATTCACCTTTCCAGAGTACCCACCCATCATATGCCATCATAATCAACTACGTCATGTGTAGAATGGCATCATAATGAATGACGTCATGAATGAACGCATATTTGAAGACGGGCTATGCGTTGTTGTGCACATTGTATGTCTTTACTATTTAATAAATATTCTTTTGAATATTTTGAAACTAATTTGACTGGGCGCTGTTGCTGCCATTTAATTTTATATAAAACATTCTACGATCTGAGAAGGCGACATGGTGAACATCGACATGCGTAAGATTCCTGTTAAAACTCTCACCAATATAAATTCTATCATCAGAATACCATGTACATTCACGCCCATCTGGTTGTAATATCTTATAACTGTCCATTTCATTATGAGTATCACACATCTGTTTCAGCCTTACAAGAGATGTATCGCTATATCTGCCAAACATGTTCCTATCTTGTTCATTATTAAAAATACAATTAAAATCACCACCCAAAACTAGGTTTTCGGAATTACCCATGGGGAGCGTTTGTAATATTATTAAAAAACCTATTTTCTGGGAATGAGATGCAGGTGCATAAATCGATATCAATGTAAAAACGGTCCCTGCAGGGTCAAAACTAACTTTAACTCAGCGGCCATCCTCGTCTGTTAATGATGAAATAATATTAACACAGCTAAGAGCATTTTGTTAACTACTACTACTACTACTACTACTACTACTACTACTACTACTACTACTACTACTACTACTACTACTACTACTACTACTACTACTACTACTACTACTACTACTACTACTACTACTACTACTACTACCGCTACCGCTACCGCTACCGATACTACCACTACTACTACTACTACTGCTACTGCTACTACTACTACTACTACTACTACTACTACTACTACTACTACTACTACTACTACTACTACTACTACTACTACAACTACTACTACTACTACTACTACTACTACTACTACTACTACTACTACTACTACTACTACTACTACCACTACCACTACCACTACCACTACTACTACTGCTGCTGCGGCTGCTGCTGCTGCTGTTGATGATGATGATGATAATGATGATGATGATGGTGCTGCTACTGCTGCTGTGTTACTACTACTACTACTGCTGCTGCTGCTGCTGCTGCTGCTGCTGCTGCTGCTGCTGCTGCTGCTGCTGCTTCTGTTGCTGCTGCTGCTGCTGCTGCTGCTGCTGCTGATGATGATGATGATGATGATGATGATGATGACTACTACTATTGATCCTGCTGCTGCTGCTGTTTGTACACGATAACCCTTATAATCAAGTTTCAATATTTTATGTAAATTCTCTGTTACAGGTTCGCTTTTGTCGCCAATTGTAATGGGAAATTTAATTGATACAACGTGTAAGATATGGCAATATACCAAGGAAATACGTGGCTCGTGCCAACTATATATCTCGGATGACCTAAACAGAGTATACACCCTCACAATAGCCAGCAGCTTCCTCCTAGAGGCGACCTCCGTGCTCATATCACTCATTATCTTAATGGTATGGAGGAGACACTTATTAGAGGCAAACCACAATTTACACGGCAAAGAGAAAAACGATAAAACTTCAAATGAATATTCAAAGGATGCATCGATTAAAGCGAATTTAAAGGCGGAAACAACCGAACACACGCGATTCTAAACTCTGTCTGTTTGGTTTTAGATGAATCCGTTATCGAGCCAAATGTTCCAGAGATAAAACTTCAAAAAATAGTCTTCTCTTAGTCTGCAAATGGACACACCCCAAGACCACTGCAGAGGATGATTTTGGCCGGCTTCGTCGTGAAAGGGTTAAAGAAAGGCACGTGATCAACCCATTTGCGTCAGTTGAGGAATCAATTGCTAGCTATGCCACGCACATTTCTAGCTAAACTCCGCCCATGTTTACGCGTGTTGGGATCGATTTATATACTTTGAAACCGGAATTCTAATTATCTAAATACAGGTAAGATGTTGCATTTTTTGAAACTAATTAAACTGTGGACCTGTTAGTGTCTATGGCAGCAACAGTGACCAGTCAAAATATTCAACACAAAGTTTATTAGATTTTAGGTTCTATGGTAAGCTGTTATTTCTTGAGGGACCTTTCGATTTTCGAGACGATGCTAGGCCCATATATCACCTTCGTTGTGACATGATATTTGAGTGACAGATCAAATCAATCTATAGCCAATTTATTATCATCTTTTCTTCCAGCTTAGGTATATTTGAGACACTGATTAAATAAGAATACAATACGCTGTAAGACAGCACATCAGTGCACCTCACCCACAGACCAAACACATGTAACTATATACTCAGCTTATTAAACATATTGCATTTACTATCTTACATTCGTCCTATATCTCATCAATCACACATATATAGTGATGGGCGACATGTGTTTGCAATGCTCCAGATCGAGTCTGTCCAAAAGCGCCTTTGGGGTTGCCCAGTGGCCACACCTGCATAACGATATTGAGGCACATACGTTCATCTTGATTTTCATGGAGATTTCAGAGCCTCGAATCCACAGCATCCAGAATGACTGACAAGCAGGGTTACCTATTACGCAATGCTTTATCTCGCCACGTCTCTTCACCCGGATGTAATGCACTGTTATTATTAGTCTCCTTTGTGTCGGACATGTATACATGTCTGACCTCAGTTTTACCATGGTTCAGGAAGGGGTTAATGGAGCTTTCCGTTTTTAGCTATGCCCCGCCCATCACTAGCTAAGCTCCCCCCACACCTCGCCATGTTGGGATTGATCGATCCCCGAATGACCTAGCTATCAATTTCCTGAAAACTATACAGAGAAGCTGTTGAATATTTTGTAACTAATTTGACTGGGTGATGTTGCTGCCTATTATGGCAGCAACAGCGCCCAGTCAAATTAGTTTCAAAATATTCAACAGAATATTTATTAAATAGCAAAAGCAAACAATTTGTACAAAAACGCATGGACCGTCTTCAAATATGCGTTCGTGACGTACTTATCGATGTCATTTATGGCGTCATTCATTATGATGTCATTGTACCCATCACACAGTTCATTATGACGTCATATGATGGGTGGGTGCTCTGGAAAGGTGAATAGTGGCTTTGAGATGTTTTACTGCTATTAAATCAGTTCATTAATGAGCCCCTTTTCTTCATCGATGAAATCGTCATCATCTGCATATTCCATCTCTAGTGTCAGGCCTAGCTGTGACAGCGGAGGGGTTGGTTCTGGCAAATGTTACAGTGCTGCAGCAAAATAACAGATGAAAAGCATTGGTAAGAAACCATCTCCTTATAGTGGCCCGATTCATGTATCGAATTGTGCAGAGTGCATTGATTTGTCACGCACAGGGATTTACTGTTATAGTGACAAGGCGTAGTTCGTCATCGTCACGGTGAGCCATTCTTGAATAAAGGTGCTTGTTTCTTTGTATTTTGAATAATTGAGCTAACCCTTACCATTCTGATATCAGCATTTTTAGTTTTCTAATTAAATTAAAACATTAACAAGTATACAGTTTTTAACAAATTTGCTAAGATGTTGGAAGACTATCAACATTTTATCATTTTGATACGGTGTATTACACTGTTAAAAATTCTAAATATTATTCAAATTTATCAAACTAACATGATGGCTCGTCTCGATGACGTTGTAGTATGATCTCAAATGTAAGGGATGTCATATACATGTATATTAGATTCAAGTATGTTGTATTTACATATTCAAATTGAAGAATCCAGTTTATCAATCAATCACATGACGTCATAATCAACTACGTGACGTGTAGGATGACGTCGTAATCAATTACAGTATGAATGACTCGATCTAGTCCATCTGAAACGCTTAATAGTCAGTCAGGTTGTAAGAATTGTGTATTTTGACTATTTAATAAACATGGCGTTGACTAATTTGAAACAAATTTGACTGGCCGCTATTGCTGCCATATGCAGCAACAGCGCCCAGTAAAATTTGTTTCAAAATATTCAACATCTTATCTGTATAGATTTCTGGAAATTGAGAGTCAGGATGTGCAGGGATCGATCGATCTCAACATGGGCAAAGTGTGTGTGGAGCTTAGCTAAAGACGGGCGGGGCCTAGCTAAAACTGGATTCCTCCGGCTGTTGGCTATTCGTCTCAGTGAATGTCTAACCCATATTCCCATGACAATTTCCCTATAGTACTCATAGAGGCGGGTTGTAACACATACATTAATTATGATGGCATGGTGTTCATAATTTTGATATAAAATAAAAAATCTTTCATTAAATCTATTAATACGGTATGATTGTTTTGCTTGTATATCTTACCTTAGCGACCATTTTTCCTGTGTTGTCCCAGTGTCGGCCTAGTAACACGCGCTGCCGGGAGTGGTGAAGATGGGGGTTGGGATGTGTGTGTGGAGGGCTTTTACATCATACTTAGAGTTGTCTTTATCATATTATAGCGCGAATTAGCCTAAGTATGCTGTTGTTTATGTTCCCTGATAGCGCATGCTACTCGGCCGGTACTAGGCCATAATGGACCAAAACGGGATTGCCCAGTACTTCGCATTAGCAGTATTGCGTCACAGGTACCGGGTGGGCAGTGCTTCAACGCCGGACACGAGTTCATTATTAGTGGTTTCTTATTTTCCTTTTTAGGAAATCAGCGTACCTTATGAATCTAGTGAAAAAGCACTAAAAATAAATCCCACAGCCATGTAGGTGGTGCCTGGAAAAGCCCCAGACTAGCGACCAAAAGGGTGTCCAAAATTTACACACCTAATGGCGGACTACAAGAGCTGGCCTACTATAGCATTAGACACCTTAAGACTATTACACGAAAGGTCTGGTCTTGCGACCATCTGCGTATACAATAAGAGAGATTATCAGCTGAGTTATCCATTTGATTTCCCCATACATTTTAGCAAACGTAATCGAAAGACTTATTAATAAAGAAAACCTCTCATCATTACCCTGTGGCTTTATGGGAACTAGCTTCTCATCAGCCATCATCATCATCATCAGTAATACACACTCATCTTCCACGAGGCCCTCTTGGATACACACGTTGGTGATTGTACTTGATTTCGTAACCCACAAAATGCATCTTCATGCTGGAATAGGGCCAATTCTAACTTTTCTCGCTCATTTCTAGCTAAGATCCGTCCAGGCATTTCCACGCGTTGGGACCGACCAGACGCTGAATTCCTGGAATCCCAATATCAAGGCAACTATACAGGTAAGTTGTTGAATATTTTGAAACCAAGTTGACTGGGTGCTATTGCTGCCTATGGCAGCAACAGCGCCCAGTCAAAATAGTTTCAACATATTCTACGGAATGGTTATTAATTTGTAAATTCACAGAAGACATACAATTTGAATGCATATTGTTGTATATTTGGCACGTTCCTAAACGAACCTACATCATTTGATTGTGACGTCAGCTCTCAAGTGGCGTATTTTAGCAATGGCATCAGATAATTGAGTGACATATGGGATCTCACCATCTGGCACGGACTCAGCTACTGCTGCTAACCGAGTCTTTATAATGATATCATCCTTGTATGGTGTCGCTTATTAACCAACCCGGGGTCAATTTAGCATGTTAATGGTCAAGCCGGCTAAAGAGTCCTCTGGTCGATTTTACGGGACTGTCCATTTAAAGCCCACAAGAAAAGTATTTTTGAAAATTTACGACTGGAATTACTGGCTTGATAAACGAATAATGATATATTAGCCTGGAAGTAGTCACTGACTAAGCAAAATAGTGACATCCTTAACATTTTCCTATCAAACAGGCCCAGAACAGTATGCATAATGGTCCCTAGAAATATCCATTTGCCAGATGATAACCAGGCCATTTTCTAAATTCCCGTGGTGAATTTACAAAGATAGATTCCTCTTGGCCTGCTTGCTAATGGCCATTCATTGAACAAAGATTGCAATTCTTTAATGCATATGGGGTTAATGGATGAATTCAGTATCTAGGCCGCGCCCACCTCTGACTAAGCTCCACCCAGACTTCGTCCGTTTGGGATCGATCGATCCTTGCACTCTCTGAATCTCAATTCCAAAAAACTATACAGGTAAGCTGTTGAATATTTTAAGCGGCCAGTAAAATTAGTTTCAAAATATTCAACAGCATGTTTAGTAGATAGAAAAGACATACAATTCGTACACCATATTAAGTGTTTAAGAGGGACTAAATTAAGTCACTCATGACGTAATTGATTATGACGTCAGCTTACACATCACGTAGTTGATTATGACGTCATATGATTGACTGACAAACTGGACTCATGAATTTATATAAGTATCATGTTGAGCGCTCTGAGCCGCTGTTGAAACAAAAAAGTGTTAAATATCAAAATAAATGGTTTCCGCTTTGCGTGGAGTGTATGACGTTTCTGCATCAATGTGTAAAGTAGGCCTCTATATCATTGTTCATACAATACAGGGGTCCATTTCTAGATAAGATCCGCCCATTTCTAGCCATTCCCCGCCCACTTACAGCTATGCCCGCCGCTTTCGCGCTATGCCCAGCAATTTCTAGCTATGTTCGTCCATTTCTAAATAAACCCGCCTATTTCCAACCAACTCCGTCCATTTCTAGCTATACCAGCCCACATATTTATAGCCAATCTGTCAATTTCTAGCTATGTCAGCCTATTTCTAGCCCTGCCCGCTCGTTTCTAGATATTCTCACTCATTTCTAGATATGCCCGCCCATTTCTAGATATGCCTGCCCATTTCAAGATACGCCATCTTATTTCAAGATATACCATCTCATGTCTAGCTATTCCGGCATTTCTAGATGAGCCTGTCCATTTCTAGATACGCCTTCCATTTCTAGATATGTTCACCCATTTCTAGATGTGCTCACCCATTTCTAGATATGTCCGTCAATTTCTAGATAAGAACCCACTATTAGATATGCCCTTCGACTTCTAGATATCCCCTCCCATTTCTATATATGCCCGCCATTTTCTAAATAGGTCAGCCCATTTCTAGCTATGCCAGCCTATTTCTAGCTACGCCCGGCCATTTCTAGATATTCTCGCCCATTTCTAGACATGCCAACCTCGTTTCTAGATATGCCCACCTATTTTTAGCGTCGACCATCCATTTCTAGATAAGACCCCACTTCTAGATACCCCCTCCAATTTCTAGACATCCCCACCTATTTCTAGATATGCCCACCAATTTCTAAATATGCCTGCCCAGTTCTAGCCAATATTCTCCTATTTTCAGTTGCCCCTGCCCATTTCTATCCAAGCCCGCCCATTTCTTTTTATGCCCTCCCACTTCTAGCTAAGCTCCGCCGCCATGTTTTTATGTGTGTTGTAATCGATTTGGAAATTTTAACGGGTGTGTGTGTGCGCGTGTGTGCGTGTGCGCGTGTGTATGCGTGCGTGCGTGGGTGCGTGTGTGTGGGTGGGTTGGGGTTGGGGGTGGGGTGTGTGGGGGTGGAGTGAAGGTGTTGCTTAAGTACGGAAACAATAGCTCCTCGTTAATTTGATTTCAATATATTCGAAACAATATGTATTAAATTGTAAATTCATCAAAAATATACTATTCGTGACGAATTTTATTTTACTTTCGTGACGGAACTATGCGTCGTTTTAATTGTGACTTCAGTCAACATGTGACGTATTTGTTTACGATGTTAGTTACACGCCATACAGATCGGATCCCTCCATTATCCTCGACGCTATATATTGTCTGCACTGCTCAATACAATATGCCGGCTTGCGGTGCATGTGCATACGATTTTTTCTAGAAACGTGTACAAAATTAACAATTTATTTGATCGTTTGCACTCATGTGAACTCGCCATATCAGTCTATGGGGAGGTGTGTAATCGGAATTCACTGTATAATTCTTATTTTATGGCAAGGATTTTAAGGCGAGACCTCTCAGTAGCAACGGTCTCGCTCAGGGAACCTTGTAGGTACTATGGGCGTATCAGCTAAGGCTGCGAAACATGGTGAGGTTATTTATACCAAGTGTCGTATTTTATAGCAAAGGCGTGGCGTGACTGTGCTGTTGGTCTATAGTACTGCTACAATAGAGGAATCCGGTTTCACAGTTAACCATGTGACGTCATAATAAACTACGCCACATCTAGGCTGGCGTCATAATCAATTACGTCATGAATCATATGATTTAGTCGGGCATAAACCCTTAATAGTGGCGTGGCGTGATGCGCAGCGCTTAGAGCATGCAATCGCATGGGGTTCAGCGCAATATAAATGCACTATCTATCTATCAATCTATCAATCTATCTAATAGTCCATGAAGTTGTATGAATTGTAAGAGTTGTAGTCTTTACTACTTAATACAAATTATGTTTTATATTTTCAAACTAATTTGACTGGGCGCTATTGTTGGCATAGACAGCAACTGCACTCAGCCAAATTAGCTTCAAAATATTCAACAGCGTGCCTGTATATCTTTCTGAAAATTGAGAATCGGGTTGTGTAGGGATCGATCGATCCCAACACGGACAAAGCGTGGGTGGACATGACATAATTGATTATTACGTCAGCCTACAGAGGATGTAGACGATTATGACGTCATGTGATTGACTCAGAAACTGAATTGCTCCATTACAGTCTTCATATTATGCTATGCTCGGAAGTTGTTATGGCCACATTTATAGGGCCTATCACATTATCTGTTGGCAAATGTCTCCGTATAAATAGTACACAGGAAATCCTGATGTGGTGCTTGAAGATAGCTGAATTTTGAATTAAAAAAATAGATGTATCTTCATTAAGCTTATAAAATACCGGATTTCTCAAAATCTTATATTCAAGGTTAATATACAGACACTCTGATGAATATGTTGACGCTTTGCTGATGTTAACAGCAACAGCTTCCATATGAATTACTTTCAAAATATTCAACAGAAGAGGCATTATAGATGACTATATGTACTTGGTCTTTCAACTTCAAAGTGTAATTTTTTATGGCAGACGTGTTTTCTGAGAGAACATTTTCTGTCAGCTGATATACATTTGTTCGAGCATTTGTTGACTTGTAGGCCTAACGTCACTAATATGATACGGTATGTTTGAAAACACAATGACTTTCCCAACTTTAACTATGCCCAGCCCATCTCTGGTTAAGCGCCACCCACGCGTCGCCCGTGTTGGGATCGATCGATCCCTGAACTCCATGACTATCAATTATCAACCACCAATAGAAAACTATACCAGTAAGCTGTTGGCTATTCTGAAACTAATTTGAGTAGGTGCTGTTGCTGCCAATGTTTATTAAATAGTAAAGGCATACGATTCATACAACCTGACGGACGTTTAAGACGGACCATATCAAGCCATTCATGATGCAATGCAGTCATCCTACACGCCACTTAGTGTATTATGATGTTATATGATTGACTAAGGAAATGGATTCATGAATTCTTTCTTGACCGCAAATTAGATTGCATTTAAAATCGTGTCTGTGTGTCTGGTTCATGTTTGAAATCTTCGGTGATAACCGTGTCCTTGGACGAGCCATTAGAAGTTACGTTTATTTCGTCTTTAGTTATGATGTTATCGTCGGTTAATAAATGCTTCCTCCACATCAACAATATGATGACTGATGAGATGGCAAGAGCGGACTCAAAGAGAAAACTGCTGGCGATGGTAAACGTGTATACTTTGTTAAGATCGTCAGAGTTATATAGTTGGCACGCGCCACGTATGTCATTGGTGTACTCCCAGATCTCACATGTGGTATCAATTAAATTTCCCATAACAATTGGTGACAATAGCGAACCTAGAGCGAAAAAGAAAAACGTATTTAGTGACAGTCAAAAATAAGGCCCACATTCGTAGTGGTAGTAGTAGTAGTAGTAGTAGTAGTAGTAGTAGTAGTAGTAGTAGTAGTAGTAGTAGTAGTAGTAGTAGTAGTAGTAGTAGTAGTAGTAGTAGTAGTAGTAGTAGTAGCCACAGCAGCAGCGGCAGCAACAACAGCAGCAGCAGTAGTAGTAGTAGTAGTAGTAGTAGTAGTAGTGGTAGTGGTAGTGGTAGCGGTAGTGGCAGCGGTAGCGCTAGCAGTTGCAGTAGTAGTAGTAGAAGTGGTAGTGGTAGTGGTTGTGGTAGCGATAGCGGCAGCGGCAGCAGTAGCAGTTGCAGTAGTAGTAGTAGTAGTAGTAGTAGTAGTAGTAGTAGTAGTGGTAGTGGTAGTGGTAGTGGTAGTAGTAGTAGTAGTAGTAGTAGTAGTAGTAGTAGTAGTAGTAGTAGTGGTAGTGGTAGCAGTAGTGGTAGCAGTAGTAGTAGTGGTAGCGTTAGCGGTAGCGTTAGCGGTAGCGTTAGCGGTAGCGTTAGCGGTAGCGGTAGCGGTAGCGGTAGCAGTTGCAGTTGCAGTAGTAGTAGTTGTAGTAGTAGTAGTAGTAGTAGTAGTAGTAGTAGTAGTAGTAGTAGTAGTAGTAGTAGTAGTAGTAGTAGTAGTAGTAGTAGTAGTAGTAGTAGTAGTAGTAGTAGCCACAGCAGCAGCGGCAGCAACAACAGCAGCAGCAGTAGTAGTAGTAGTAGTAGTAGTAGTAGTAGTGGTAGTGGTAGTGGTAGCGGTAGTGGCAGCGGTAGCGCTAGCAGTTGCAGTAGTAGTAGTAGAAGTGGTAGTGGTAGTGGTAGTGGTAGCGATAGCGGCAGCGGCAGCAGTAGCAGTTGCAGTAGTAGTAGTAGTAGTAGTAGTAGTAGTAGTGGTAGTGGTAGTGGTAGTGGTAGCAGTAGTGGTAGTAGTAGTAGTAGTAGTAGTAGTAGTAGTAGTAGTAGTAGTAGTAGTGGTAGTGGTAGTGGTAGCAGTAGTGGTAGCAGTAGTAGTAGCGGTAGCGTTAGCGGTAGCGGTAGCGGCAGCGGTAGCGGTAGCAGTTGCAGTTGCAGTTGCAGTAGTAGTAGTTGTAGTAGTAGTAGTTGTAGTAGTAGTAGTAGTAGTAGTAGTAGTAGTAGTAGTAGTAGTAGTAGTATTAGTAGTAGTCGTAGTAGTAGTAGTAGTAGTAGTAGTAGTAGCGGTAGCGGTAGCGGTAGCGGTAGCGGTTGCAGTAGCAGTAGCAGCAGTAGTAGTAGTAGTAGTAGTAGTAGTAGTGGTAGTGGTGGCAGTAGTAGTAGCGGTAGCGGTAGCGGTAGCGGTAGCGGTAGCGGTAGCGGTAGCGGTAGCGGCAGCGGTTGCAGTAGCAGTAGCAGCAGTAGTAGTAGTAGTAGTGGTAGCGGTAGCGGTATCGGTATCGGTAGCGGTAGCGGTTGCAGTTGCATTAGTAGTAGTTGTAGTAGTAGTAGTAGTAGTAGTAGTAGTAGTAGTAGTAGTAGTAGTAGTAGTAGTAGTAGTGGTATTAGTAGTAGTCGTATTAGTAGTAGTAGTAGTAGTAGTAGTAGTAGTAGAAGTAGTAGTAGTGGTAGTGGTAGTGGTAGTGGTAGTGGTAGTAGTAGTAGTAGTAGTAGTAGTAGTAGTAGTAGTAGTAGTAGTAGTAGTAGTAGTAGTAGTAGTAGTAGTAGTGATCAGACACAGCAGATTCTTTATGATGTATGGAGTAGTCAGTTGAACATAGCGACTGGGAGGTGTTCCTGCCGCCACATGTTCCAGTTAAATTAGTTTCAAAATAATCAACGGCTTTCCTGTATAGTTGTATTATAACTATTACAACATAGAACCCACCAAGATAAATGGGAATATCAATGTTATCGACATTTTGACTCTGACTTTCTGTACCACGACTGATGTAGAATCTTTCATACCTTGCTTTTTTCCATCTGATGCTCCAAAACATTCAAATTATACTGGCCGTATCATTTCAACTGCTAAGTACGTCTATAGGGCCAATGGTATGATTGCTGATCATTTCAAACTATTTGAAAACACCTGGCCGATATATTTCAATTGTCGCGTTTACAAATTCACAAACGTTTTCCATTGATAATCACCCATATCCTAAAATGTTTCATTCGCAGTTGCTTATTAGGCATTTTAGAGCATATGCCATGACGTCAATAACAACATCGGTCGCAGAGACATACTGTGTGGAGATTACTTCTTCAACTTGTTTTCAATCTCTTAGACTCACTCAGTCGTGGGCGACTTCTGTAGTCATGTCAGATTCCCTGGCTCTGGCAATGTCGATAGACTGCGAAACTTGAGTAGTTTCTTTTCGCATGTTGACAGTGTTTCACTTTGACCATTGTGGATTTTGTGGTACTGGATTGAAAATTATCTTGTTTTTGTCCTTGAACCATATTTTGAGCAAAACATGGCAGGGTTGTTGGCCACGCCAAAAGCGGTTAAGGAGGAACTTGCACTTCATCGGCCTTCTTGTCTTCCTATTACCAAGTTTCGTATTGTTCTATTAGCCATTTCAATGATGTAGGAAACGATCTACTGGATGAATTGCGCACCACACATAGTTGTGATGGTGGAAAACTTGCGATGTAAGTAGTGCTTATCCTCATGACCTAATTCACATAACTTATGAATGAAACTGGACAGCTCCAGTTTTTCATGTTGAGCCACAGCTTCCTTCCAGCAGTTGATACTGATTAATCCACCATGGCCTTTGTCGTGTTTATTCTATGCCTGTTCGAGTGCCTGACACATTGAACCACAGCTGGACATAAGATGTGTCTCCTTATCAACAGAATGTCCTTTCAGAAACTCTGCATGTAGACCTGGGAAGGTGACTGGCAGTTGTACGAAATCTTCATAGTAGACTGATTCCCATCGTCAATGTTGGGGCTTACCGAGTGCGAGAGAGATATGTAACAGTCGAACAATTGCCTCGTGTTCATTCCAATTACCTTCGCTATGACAACGCGTTATCACTTAAAAAAGGGAATAATATAATAAGCCAGTTATTCCAGTGCTGAAAGCCCTCACTTTGCTCTATGCCTTTCTCTTTGCTATAAAAACATGCATACTTTCCAGGTACATTTCACTTCATATGAATTGCGTGTACATTTGTTGTTGCCAGGAAAGGATGACGATGACGGTCACATTTGACTAATAGGCATGCGAAGAAGGACATAATTTAAATTTTATAATCTTTAAAATTGTTTATATTTGAGCCTTTGAATAAGATTTAAAATATAAATCACAAGTACATTTCATTTTATGAACATTTTAGCTTCCTGAATGTTGGCTTATAAGGCAGAAATCCGGATAGCGGGGCGGGGAGGGGGGGGGGGGTGCGGAGCAACTTTACTTTCCAGATGTGGACAGGAGTTTAAATCATGTGTGTATTTTCTATCTATGCATTCGCTATCTTTCAACGCCAATTTACCCAGAAAACTTGATATCTTTAATTTATAGTAATCTCATGTTAACGTTATCATGCTAGATGTATCACCGCAGGCGGCCACTAAGATATCAAGATGGCGACCAAATGATACTTATCTGAAACATATGGGCAACATATATTCAACCCTAGATAGTGCTTGCACTAAATCGTAAGCATACGAGGTTAATATTGCATCATAATATGTAAGATCTTCAGTGGTGTGAAACACTGGTACTCAGTAATTAATGAATGGGACCCGACAACACCCAGAGAACTTAGGTTCAAAATATTCAATACTAATTACATTGTAAATGGGTTCCGATCTCTGTATTTCAGGTTCAAAGGATTTTGAACCTATGGCTGTTTTAAGCGTTGACTTGTTGAAGGAAAAATTGAGAACATGCGTTGTTATATGCTTTAACTTACCTAGTACAACACTGAGTATTCCACCGAGGCCAAGAGAAAATGCTTTGTCTTCAGTCGAAACAGCCCTATTACAATACAAATAAAATGAATAATAATAATAATAATAATAATAATAATTATATTTCCGAAAATTATGTTTGCTTTATAGCAAGATATTGAGATTTGATAAGATTGTTACGAAACTATGAATCGTTAGTATTTGTTCACAACAATTTTTTGAAATAAGTTGATGAAACTATAAATATACATGGATACCTACCTACCAATTATTTCGAATCGATGTCATACCATTGAGTAATTCTATATTTTAAGTGTCAGCAACACACATTGACCTTATTGTACGTGGACGAAGCCAGTGCATCCATCGCCTATTGACTGCTGAATATCCAAATTGTAAATTTCAAACTTGCGGATGTACAATCAGTCGTGGACGCTTGGGATCCTTAGGACTGGACTATTTTTTTGCAGATGACATTTGACCTGACGATCCTACACATTTTTGACGCTGACATTATCACGTCGTATTAGATTTGAATATTCATTATTTTGTCATCATCATACTGTCATCATAACGTGATCGAATTGATCCCTGTTTAAACAGGACTGGCCTAACAGTAGCGGCATTTCTCAGAGCAAACGCTGGCTATATTTCAAGGTGACATCTTAAATGTTACACCAAGAGACTTATAAATAGATAGATAATATATTCACAATAAGCCTTATAGAACAAGTCGAAATATACCCGCTATATCATGGTATTTTAGAATGATTGAGCAACAACGCTATTAATGCTGTATATTTTAGCATTATAATTATGAATGCACAATTTGTGCATTATTGTTCGTCATGGTAAAGAGAGACGAACAAACGATAGGATAACTAAATGAATGAATGGACGAATAATGTATCCAGTGTGTCTATTCAAACTAGATTGAGGTTGATTATGTTAACACGTATTAATATACATATATATTTGCTATGGAACACATTTTGATTCGATAAATATAATTAGACCAATTTAATTTCTGCAGTTGTTGCGTTGCTATGGCGTTGCTGTTGATGGTAAACCGTCGTATGGTATTTAGTAAAATCATTAGGATGCAGCAAGTCAAACGATTGAACACCGTCAGTCAAATTGTTATATGCATTTAGTGGGATTTCGTTATCAATGGCCCTTTATAGTTTTAGCTATGCCCCGCCCATCTCTAGCTAAGCTCCACCCACACCTCGCTCATTTTTGGATCTATCGATCCCTGAACTCGCTGACTATCAAGTTCCAGAAAACTAAACAGGTAAGCTGTTGATTATTTTGAAAACTAATTTAACTGGATGCTGTTATTGCTAATGTCAGCAACAGCCCCCAGTCAAATTAGTTTCAAAATATTCAACAGCATGTTTATTAAATAGCATTCAATTCGTAGAAAAACGTATAGTCCGTCACCAATTATGCGTTCGTGACGCACACGCAGTTATCTTCGTCATTCATGACGTCATTGATTATGACGCCATCATACGCGTCACGTACTCATATTATGGATGAATAAACTGGAACGGTCCATTAAATAATGTAAGTGCAGATGTAAATTCGTGAATATAACACTGAAATGAGAAGCTATGCATAGTATTCTGGTCTGATGAGTATTGCCATAGCTGTTTTGCTGATAGAAACCCGTTCAAGAGATCATCAAATGGTACCAGATTCCACCGGATTGAACCGGATTAATCTGGTGCCCAGTGTTGTACAATAAGGATGACATATTGTGCACTACTATGGAATTCTCTCTATGTCACAGGCTATTCCCAATACAGATAATCATAATTTTTATGTAAGAATATGTCTGATTGGTCAAAATGAATTGTATTGAACTTTATGATTGGACGATGTGAAGTTAGTTATCTTTATGATTGGACGATGTCAAGTTATGAAGCTAACTGTATTTTTAACAGATAGTCAAAGTCGCCTCTGATGATGTAGGGCTTACAAAACCACCAGCTTACTGGTTAATGCACACACTGTTACGTGGAACTCCTGTTTGCTTAGAACCTTTCAATAGAATTCACCTGTCCAGATTATCCATCCATCATCTGACGTCATATGACATCATAATAGGCTAAGCGGCGAGTAGGATGACGTCATACACATTACGTTATAAATTATTCTATTTGACCGGTCTTTAACTCTTAATAGTTCGACACGCTGTACGAAATCTATGTCTCTACTAGTTAATAAACATGCTGTTGAAAATTGTGAAACTACTTTGACTGGACGCTGTTGCTGCCATAGGCAAATTAGTTCCAAAATATTCAATAGCTTACCTCTATAATTGTCTGGAAATTGATAGTCAGGGAGTTCAGAGATCGATCCATCCCAACACGACCGATGCGTGGGTGGAGCTTAGCTAGAGATGGGCAGGGCATAGCTACAAATGGAAAGGTCTGTTGATATATCGACATACACGTATCTGATTATGTCGTCTTATAAAGGTCCGAGTGCAAATTCATCTAAGTTATCTTCGTTTATTAAAAGTTGTAAGTTAATTTTATAAATTATTAGTAGTAGACCAGTTCAAGCAGTTTGCATAATTTCTTCAAGTAATAGTGTTCTAGAATCAATGAGATATAGGCAACTTATTTCCTGAATCTACAATCTTCTGATATTGCCGCCGAGCATCAGGCCAGAGGTCCAATCTTAGCGAGTTGTTATCCGAACGTGACTCCAGTCTTAACTTTCTCAATAAGGATTCCAATTTCTCAAAATCAAGAGTAAAATATGATGCTATGTCATCACTATGTACCACAGGATCACCAAACTTAACACTCGGTTAACGGAAGTAAATGACGATGGAAGAAATGGTATGGTAAATGTTCCTTCATATTCTCGCCCTCCCTCCCTCCCTCCCTCCCTCCCTCCCTCCCTCCCTCCCTCTCTCTCTCTCTCTCTCTCTCTCTCTCTCTCTCTCTCTCTACCTTCCTCACACCCTCTCTCC
Source organism: Chaetoderma sp. LZ-2023a (assembly GCA_034401795.1). Taxonomy (NCBI): domain Eukaryota; kingdom Metazoa; phylum Mollusca; class Caudofoveata; order Chaetodermatida; family Chaetodermatidae; genus Chaetoderma; species Chaetoderma sp. LZ-2023a. The sequence goes on from CM067375.1 coordinate 14,515,811, forward strand.
CACCTCCATCACCTTCCCTCTCCCTCTCCCCCTCTCTCGCCCTCACTCCCTCCATCCCTTCCCACCTCTCTCTCGCTCTCTCTCTCTCGCTCTCTCTCCCTCCCTCCCTCCCGCCCTCGCAGCCCTCCCTCCCCCGCTCCCCCTCTCTCTCTCTCGCAGTCTCAGTCTCAGTCTCTCTCTCTCGCTCTCTCTCCCTCCCTCCCTCCCTCCCTCTTCGCTTCCTCCCTCCCTACCCCTTCTTTCCCCCCCCCTCCCTTCCTCCCTCCCCCTTCCTCTCTCTCTCTCTCTCTCTCCCTCTCTTTCTCTCTCTCTCTCTCTCTCTCTCTCTCTCTCTCTCGCTCTCTCTCAGGCTCACAGTCAGGGACAATGATAATGTGATACTTGTATTGTAGACGTGTGCCGGTTGTTGTTATATCTTGATTCTACCCCTTACATACGGTTACTATGGTCTTTCGGTTTACCACAAAATCTGCTTAAAACAGTAAATAAAAGAATCTATACTGTTTTCAATGTCTGCAACATGTTAGTAAGTAAGGCTATACTTCTATGATGCTTTTTTCGCCATGCAAAGAAAGCGGTAAACATAAATAACAGAAATAAACTCGAGAGACCACTTTCGTGAGGGGTAAGAATAAGGATATAGCCATGGTTGTTAGTAAATAGCATACCTTATCTGCGCAATAGTTGTTGGTATAACCGTCAATGCGCTAACTGCTGCCCCGAAAAATGATAAAGCCAAGAAGACTGGGAACATGTTACATTCGTCTTCGCAGTAGCCTGGTATCGCTGTTCCATTTTCAAATTGCGACTCCACACAACTACAGCTGCTGAACAACTGTTGGAGAACAGACCATATGCCATTCTTATTCATTATTTAAGCAACAACCACAACAACGTAGGCACAACATGACATTTACATATAAAATAGCTGCTGTTAGTCGGTTATTTGAAAAATACCCCTGCCTAACTAGCTATCCATCAGCCAGACAAATGCCTGCCTGCCCGCCTACATGCCTGCTTGCCAGCCAGCTGCTTGGTATGTCCGTCGTGTTTATCGTGTTGGTTGATTTCAAAATCTCGCCATCTCTTAAGGCAAGGCAGCAAAATCGAGTTCATCATATCAGCAGCAGGGGCAGCACACTCCATAACCTCGCTCTCTCACTCACCATCTCTCTTTCCATTTTCTTTTCTCACTCTCTCACTCTCCCTCCCATCTCCGTTTCCTCCGTCTCTCTCTCTCTCTCTCTCTCTCTCTCTCTCTCTCTCTCTCTCTCTCTCTCTTCCTCCCCCCTCCCTCCCCCCTCTCTCTCTCTCTCTCTCACTCCCATTCTCTTCACTACTCGTCACTTCTCTTCAAATCACTTTTCTTCACTTCTCTTTTCATTCTTTCTCTTCATTTCTCTCCCCTCTCCTTTCCTTCACTTCACCTCCCTTCCATTCCGTTTCCTTGTCTTGTATTGGCTTGTCTTGTATTGTCTTGCGTTTGTCTCGCCCTGTCCTGTCCTGTCCTGTCCTGTCTTGTGTTGTCTTCTCTTTCCTTCACTTCTCTTTCATTCCCTTCTCTTTCATTCCCTCCCGTACCGTCCCCTCCCATTCACTTCCCTCCCCTTCCCGCCCCCATCCCGTCCCCTCCCCTCCTCTCCTCTTCCCTCCTATTCTCTGCATTTCTCTTTTCGTCTCTTCTCTTTTCGTCTCTTCTCTTTTTGTTTCTTCTTTTTTCGTCTCTTCCCTTTTAGTCTCTTCGCTTTTCTTCTCTTCTCTTCCCTTCTCGTCTATCTTCTCCTACCTTTTCTTCTCTCTTCACTCTTTTATCTCTCTATACATTTCTCTCTCTCTCTCTCCCTCTCTCTCTCTCCGCTCTCTCCCTCTACCTCCACGATTCTCTCTCTCTCTCTCTCTCTCTCTCTCTCTCTCTCTCTCTGTTTCTGCTCACCCACACACCCTCTCTCTCCCTCTCTTTCTCTCGCCCCCTCCCTCCAACTCTCTCTCTCTCCTCTTTCTCCCACACCCTCTCCCCCTCCCTCTCCCCCACACCCTCCCCCCTCCCCCCTCTCGCCCTCCCTCCCTCCGTCTCTCTCTTCGTCGCTCTCTCTCTCTCTTTCTCTCTCTCTCTGTCTCTCTTTCTCTCTCTCTCTCTCTCTCTCTCTCTCTCTCTCTCTCTCTCTTTCTCCTCACCCACACACCCCTCTCTCTCTCTTTCTCTCTCCCCCTCCTCCAACTCTCTCTCTCTCTCTCTCTCTCCTCTTTCTCACCCAACCCTCTACCCCCTCCTTCCCTCTCGCCCTCCCTCCCTCCGTCTCTCTCTCCCTCTCCTCTCTCTCTCTCTCTCTTTCTCTCTCTCTCTCTCCCTCTCTCTCTCTCTCTCTCTCTCTCTCTCTTTCTCCTCACCCACACACCCCTCTCCCTCTCTTTCTCCCCCTCCCTCCAACTCTCTCTCTCCGCTTTCTCCCCCACCTTCTCCCCCCTCCCCCCTCTCACCCTCCCTCCCTCCGTCTCGCTCTCTCTCTCCCTCGCTCTCTCTCCCTCTTTCTCTCTCTTTCTCTCTCTCTGTCTCTCTTTCTCTCTCTCTCTCTCTCTCTCTCTCTCTCTCTCCTCTTTCTCCCCCCCCCCCCTCCCTCCCCCTCCTTCCCTCTCGCCCTCCCTCCCTCCGTCTCTCTCTCCCTCGCTCTCTCTCTTTCTCTCTCTCTCTCTCTCTCTCTCCCTCCCTCCCTCTCTCTCTCTCTCTCTCCTCCGCTCTCTCCCTCTACCTCCACGATTCTCCCCCCTCTCCCCCCTCCCTCCCTCTCGCCCTCCCTCCCCCTCTCTCTCTCTCTCTCGCTCTCTCTCTCTCTCTCTTTCTCTCTCTCTCTTTCGCTCTCTCTCTCTCTCTCTCTCTCTCTCTCTCTCTCTCTCTCTCTCTCTCTCTCTCTCTCTCTCTCACTCTATTGCATTGCACATTCGAAATAACACACCCATTCTGTTCATTCTAATCTTTAATCTGGAAACCCGCTTACATTTCCGTTATCGACTTGACATCCAGCGTGACACGGTGAATAGTACGTTCTTGAATCTGATCCACAAATAGGGAAGTATTGATCCGAGCATCCACAGACACGGTTACACTGCGTGATGTTTGTGTACAGATCCATGTCAGATTCGATCAAGCTGAAAAGATAAAGAGTTCAGTTTGATATTTTATCTAAGTTGGCTGTAGCTCCAGGTAAAATGAGTTTCAAACTCTTGAATATAATATACCCTATGTGGCATCTATTGTGGTTCGCCTGCGTATATTTTCATAATAGCACTTAGTCCTAAGCTGTCTGAATAATGCAAGCAACCAGAGAATAAATTCCATGGACAATAACCCTGGAACTGTTGACTATTTTGGAAACAATTTGACTTTCAAATGGGTTTCAAAACAAGCAGCGATCCAGAGTTAAACCTCATGCAGAATAGTCTGCAGAAATTCAGCAGGCAGGCGGCTAAAATGAAATGCACAGCTTTTAATCGCTACCGTGTTAATTTTAACCTTAAAGTAACGGAAAATGGAAATAACACATGATGTTTATTGGTAATCTCATACAATATTCAATAAACTACCATCGGTAAAAATGGAAATGAATCGAGATTATTTGCGAAAAAGCATTTACTAAATCTGGACTCGCTTAACTTGGAGACAATGACCAAGCTGGTGCTTCTCACTCAGCCGTGTGACAACTGTGTGTGCAGGTATACCGCACCGGCCTACCTAAATATAACGAAAGCGCACCTGAATATAGTTTTGCAAGTGGTATGAATAGTATTCTCCATAGGCGCCTATGCAGAGAGATTACCTCGCTACTGCTAATTCACTATTGATCCTTTTGAAAACATTATATTTGAAAGTCATTTTTTCTGGTGGAAGCAGCAAGTTTTGGTCAAAATTATTTCAAAATACACTGCTGGTTTCCAAGGTCGCAATATGATGTCTACTGAATATGTTGACATTCGTGTGACTGACTGTAGACCCTGACTCCAGAAAAAACGGCTTTCAGTCAAATTGTTTTAAAACTAGACAGTATTTTACCTATATGACGCAGTGACTAATCAGTTTAAAGCGAATATACCTGAGCTTATATGACCGGCTATATTATGTATTCGCTCAGCGTACACCAGAGCGCATGGGTCCAACTTCGTCGCTATTTGGTTCCCGCCAGAATTTCATAAATGGTATTTAGCTGCTTTTCTCTAATTATTCTGATTTATTTCTGTTTATCACCGGTGGCTATAGATTGATTATCATATAAAGCTGTCATTCAAGGTCATATGTTAATTTCCTGATCCTTTCCTTTAATTGGTCAAACCAGCCAAAACGGCATCTGCAGTATTAGTAGTATATAAAATGACAGTTCTGGACTAAGTAACCAATTGGGGCCATGCCAATGGACCATGCCTCCTTATGCGAGCGCTGGACAAAATAACCCAATTAGAGCCCACACATATGGCCTACGGACAACTCCTCTGGGCCACCCCTCTGGCCCACATCTCTGGATCACAAAATACTCCAATTAGAGACCACGCCTATGGCCTATGGACCACCCCTCTGGACCACACCTCTGGACCAAATGACCCCCATTAGAGGCCACGTTTGTGGACCACACCTCAGGACCACGCCATTCTTAAACGCTCCTATTGACCACGCCAACGAACCATGCGTCTTGACCACGCCAATCAAGCGCGGTTCTGAACCACACTTCTGGACTACGCCTTTGAACCACACCCCATGGACGACGCCAATGGATCACGCCTCTGGACTACGCCCACCCTATGATGTGGTGGAGCAAATCTTACCTAGCAGCTGGGCTACAGGCCACACATCCAGTAGTCTTTTCTTGGTTAATAAACATTCTGTTCAATATTTTGAAACTAATGTTACCGGGCGCTGTTGCTGCCATAAGACATAGGTAGCAACAACACCCATTAAAATTGGTTTCAAAATAATCAGCAGTTTATTTCTATAGTTATCTGGAAATTGATAGTCAGGGAGTTCAGAGATCTATCGACCCCAACACGAGCGAGGTGTCGGTGGAGCTTAGTTAGAGATGGGTGCGGAATAGCTAATACTGGAAATGTCCATTGATATGGTATCATTTTTCTCGCTTTGTGGCAATGTTGACATAAAAATGGTTAAGTTTCAGTTCCCTCATAATATATCAAAATCAATGCATGTTGTAACAATGCATTTAAACCGTTAATGGCTAATGTTGGTTAAAAAAATTAAAAAATCTCCTTATCGAATGTCCTTTTTCAGGCCAAGATAAGACTATCCTTTGCCCCCTTAGACCGTGTTCTCACTTCTCATTAGAGAGGTAATCAGGAATAACCCCGCCATACGCAAGTATGCCGTTATTCATGATTACGTCTCTAGTGAGAACACGGCCTAAGGTCGTATTCTCAGTAGAGACTTAACCGGCGTAACTCCATACGTTACGCCCGGTTAACTCTCTAGTGAGAACACGGCCTAAGTCTCTAGTGAGCACACGGCCTAAGTCTCTAGTGGGAACACGGCCTAAGTCTCTAGTGAGAATACGGCCTAAAATCGTGGTATCAGGCCCAACTGGTATATATTTAATTGAATATTGGTGAATTGCTTTATTATGAGAATATACAGGTCAAGTCTGAGCTCCATCGTTTTCGTTAATTTCTAATGGAGTTACGTCCCTTTTCGACATGAAATATGCAAAATATTACTCATATACGGCTCCAGTCAAATCAGTCTAGATGCCCTTTAAAGGTGCATATTCACACCAAAATGTTTCAAAATAAAGTTGTTGAAATGATCTACTTTTAGATGCATAAATTGTGTGCCTAGATGTAATGAAACGAAATAAATCTTAGCATATGATGATTCCATTACGTATAAATTAATATAATTTTTCAGGTTGTCAAATTGAATTAGAGGCACAAGTCCCTAATTCAAATTCACAACTAAACTTTCAAAATTTATATATACGCAATGAAATAATCATATGTTAAGATTTATGTCGTTTCATTACACTGAGGTACACAATTTAAGCCTCTAAAACAATTTTATTTTCAAGCATTTTGGTGTGAATATGCACCTTTAATGGCTAATGATGTTAGATAACCTCACTCACCAGCAATGCATCAACTTATATACATAATGTGTTGTCAGATTGACCTTTGAACTTTGTGTCTTTGTCCAATGCACGCGGCGATATCTTCCAGTTAGCAAACATTTTATGTTTACATTTTAGTTATGGAAGCAAGAGCGATATATCGCAAGATAAACCACCGATTTTGTGGGATTAAATTTCGAAATAGATGACGTATTTATTCCGGTACAAGAGCCAGTCCAATGAGAACGCCAGCCGATATACCGGGTATTCACCAAAATAGTGGTTGTATGTGAACACGGCCTTAATCAGGAATAACGCCATACTTCAGTATGGCGTTATTCCTGATTAACTCTCTAGTGAGAACACGGCTTTAGACATATCATTCTAGGGAAAGTGCGCTCTTAATAGAGGTTAGGTAACATAACAGACATGTTGATACTACTGTGTGGTGGTGCTATTACACTGGTAGTAATTCAAGTATCTGAGTTAATGTATCACCGGTATGTGGTGATAATGGATGCATCCATTTCTAGCTACGCCCCGCCCATTTTGAGATAGGCTCAGCCCAAATTTACGTGTGCTCTAATCGATATATATAGTTTGAATCATGAATTCCCAGGATTCCAATTTCGCGATGACTATATGTTCACCCTTGTCCCCTAATAGGGAAAATGGCATTTCAGTCCGCCTGCCTGCCTGCCTGCTTGCATGCCTGCATGTCTGCTTGCCTGCCTGCCTGCATGCCTGCACGCATGCCTGCATGTATGCATGCATGCATGCATGCATGCATGCATGCATGTCTGCCTGCCCACCCGCCCGCCCACCCGCCGGCCTGCATGCCCGCCTGCCTGTCAACTTGTGTGTGCAGGAACTTACCTGAAAAGGGATTTCCAAACTTTGGCCATGAATCACTCTAAGGCCGTGTTCTCACTAGAGACTTAGCCGGCCTAACGCAATACTGAAGTATGGTGTTATTCCCGATCAACTCTCCAGTGAGAACACGGCCTGAAAATCCAAGATCCTGATCGATATCAAATTCTAGATCTATGGTTACCTCGAAAATAACCGGTCTAATTTGGCTCTGAATTTAATACAATAAATGGCATGACCGTATATTAGAGCCGTGCTCTCCCTAGAGAGTTACTCGGGAATAACGCGATACTTCAGTATGGCGTTATTCCGGATTAAGTCTCTAGCGAGATGATGGCCTTAGATTTCGCAAGCATGGCCTTCATCCGAAAAATACAGAAATAACACTGCCGGAAAACCCGGAAAACATTTACAATTTGCTACAAAACAGGAGGGGTAGGATCGGCAATCACCGATTACTCTCCTTTATGTATATATCGTATACCTGATGTTTAGGTGACCAAAGGGATTCACAGTTTCACAGTGCAAAGCTCTGATGGTAAAACACGCTACACCATCGACGAGTGACGCGATAAAGATTAGCAAGAGACATCCCCTTAAAGAGAGCTTCAGGAAGCGTGCCATCAGTCCTCCACCAAGTATACCGATTGCAGCACCAGTCATCATAATGCTTCCTGGAAATATAACAGTTAGAAAATTTAACCTATAAACTTGAATGACGGAATTCAAAAACTCATAAAATTATCTAATTTATTATGGAAAACCATCATGATAATCTTCACACGTAACAATTCTATCTATCTAGCTTAAATAGCTAGATTTATTACGTGTATTAATCATTTTACTAAGCGTAATAATTCGGCAAATCTGATGGCTATAATTAGTCTATGTAACGCGCGGAATAAATAGATTTAATATGGGTAATCAATCAAACTCCTCAAATGGGTTTCTTCTCCCGCCAATCAGATAGCTAGAGCTGCTGTATTTAATGCGTTTAATAAATCGATTTATTATATGTAATAATTAGACCATTCAAGTTGCTTGAATTGCTCGTGTCTATTACGTGTAATAATTTGACCAATCAGAATGCTAGAATTGGCCTATTTAATATACCTTTTCCACAATAGTGACGGGCTTTTATGATTTCCTGTCAACGTCATTTTGATCGTCACGCCAGAAACCAAGTGACCTCAGATACCGAGTGCCAGATGGGATCCGTCTTTCATTGGCTCCAAATGTACTTTGCTTTGCTTGATGTTTATTATACGTACCTAGCATGATACTGGCTTTCGAAGCGGAGGCATGGAAATATTGCTCGCAGAACTTAGGGAAGTACGTGATGATCGATGCGATAGCAAATGAATGTAAACAACCCGTCATCGTTACTATCATGTAGATAGGATTAATCAACAGTCGAATCAACGATTTGGGGAATTCTGAAATGTAATATTTGTCACAAGACATTAAAAATTAGTTATTTAAAATAAATTGCATTTAATATGTTAATGTAATATAATATGTAATGCAGCTTGCATTGCGACATTCTGCATTTGAATAAGTATATAACACACCCTATCTGAAACACACGTGTACAGCAATCGCATACTCCAACGAACACACAAGCACTCACACACGTACGCACGCACATGTACACACATGCCCGCATGCACGCACACACACATGCAAGTACACACAGTACATCCCTATACACACACGTACGCACGCACAAACACGCACTTGCGCCCTATAGAGGCAGCACGTAGAATTTTGCTCTAGTATATTTACTAAGTTTTTGCAGATTATATAGCATTGAGTTTTGAAAAACTGTTGTTTAAAATGTTTATTAACTGTGCCGTGATATGTCTGTTATGTTTGAATTTGAGTTTAATTTGGAATAATTTGACAGTTATTGAAAATAGTTTTGGATTAAGCACAGTATATATTGGTATAAGGCGGCCATTAGTTGTGCATAGTGAGTGTGAACATTGTTCCAGTACCATTGAAATAGCACAGACGATCATGATTGGATACTCAGTGTCAGCTTTGAACAGTATTCGCTCGTCGTTATTCTCTTGCGGTAATTCGCCCCGACTAGACAATGAAGTTTTTCAACACCTCCGAACGTATGGCATACACAGAACACGACGTGGGTCTAGAGCTGGCAAATCTAAACAACGAGCTATACCGACTCGGAATACGTTGCGCACCAACATGCCTAAATGTCCAAATGTAAACGGTGTCCGGCTCGGAAATCTTCTCCAGATACCGTTACTATCTGATCTGGATAACCCTTTAAACCCCGTTCGTGAACCACCCATCCGAACTTTGTGTAAAGGCTGTTTGCTAAACGCGAGATCTGTTGGAAATAAGACTGACAGTATAGTGGACTATGTGCGTTCAAATGATATAGACATTGTAGCAATAACAGAAACATGGCTAAAGAGCGATGATGATAATGTCGTAATAGGTGACCTTACACCGACCGGGTACAAGCTTGAACATATGCCGAGGTCCTCCAGAAAAGGGGGCGGTATTGCCATCCTACATAAAGAAGCTATCCAAATTTCCGTAATAAAATCGCCTTCATATCACACCTTTGAAAATTTTGAATTCGATATAAAACAAAACTCTGTCTTATTGAGAATCGTTGTGATTTACAGTCCACCATCTTCGAAAACACATAAGCGAATTATGTCTGACTATTTCCATGAACTGTCCTCGTTATTTGATCGCTACGCTTTAAGCAGTGGTAATCTTATGATAATGGGCGATTTCAATGTTCATATGGAGAACGCATCTGATCACAGTGCATCTACTCTTAAAACCATCTTGGAGACATTGAACCTAGAACAGCATGTCACAGGTCCTACACACGAAAAAGGTCACCTACTGGACTTACTCATAACAAGATCTAATGAGTCTGTTATTAGCAACGTGTATGTTGATTCCGATGCGATTGCATCGGATCACTCTGCCATCACTTTTGACATGTCACTGACAAAACCTCCACTGCCAAGAAAGTAAATCACGTACCGCAATCTACGTTCATTTCCCACTCAGTCTTTCAGATCCGATATTCAGTCCTCAGATTTGTCGATGAATCCATCTGACGACTTGGCGCAACTCGTGGAACAGTATGATCATGAAATTCGCGCTATCGTGGACAAGCATGCCCCGTTGAAACGCAAGGTAATCGCTGTTCGGGATCATTCTCCGTGGTTTAACTGTGAAATTAAAGTCGCAAAGCATCTGTGTCGCAAATATGAGCGCATAGCACGTAAATCGAAGCTGCAGGTTCATTTGCAAATATATTCGCAACAATGTCGTATCGTGAATGATATGATCACAGCAGCAAAACAGACTTATTATTCCACATTAGTATCCGAAAACGCAGATAACCAAGGGAAACTATTCTACATTTTCAGAACACTGCTCCATAAAGATAAATGTAGGAACAATCTGCCAGAGCACAAAGATCCAGTCGAACTAGCAAATCGTTTTGCAAATTTCTTTGCTGAGAAAATAGACGTAATTCGTAGCAACATTGTGCAACATCCAGACCCTTCACCATCTAACTCTTGTAGTTTGTCTGGGTCAAACTGCGCTATGACGTCTTTCAAATCAGTATCTCCCGATGAAGTATTGACAATAATCCGCAATTCATCAAAAGCATCGTGCTCACTGGACCCAATGCCTACAAACATACTTAAAGAATGTGTTGACGAATTGCTACCTGCAATAACAAAGGTGTTAAACTTGTCCTTAGAAGGTGGTGTCGTACCTGATTCTTTCAAAACTGCCAATGTGATTCCATTAATAAAGAAGCCTACACTCGACCAAAATACACTAGGGAACTACAGGCCCGGGTCGAACTTACCATATCTGTCCAAGGTGCTAGAAAAGGTCGTTGCCAAGCAACTTAATGACCATCTAGAATGCAACAACCTACTAGAACCCTTTCAAAGCGCATACCGGAAGCTCACCAGCACAGAAACTGCTCTACTCCGTGTACAAAATGAGATTCTCTGCTCCATGGATGACTGGAAGTGTGTTCTATTGGTTCTTTTAGATTTATCTGCAGCTTTCGACACAATCGATCATAGCATTCTGATATCACGTTTAACAGAACTCGGTATATCGCACACAGCGCTTGCCTGGTTCAATTCGTACCTTACAAATCGTTACCAAACTGTTATTGTGGACAACCTAAAGTCGGTTTCAAATCAATTACGCCCTGGCGTACTACAAGGATCTGTGCTTGGTCCCATCTTGTTCACAATATACACGGCACCACTAGGCAACTTAATACGATCTCATGGCATAAGCTACCACTTTTATGCGGACGACACGCAATTGTACCTCGAGTTCCATGTAAACCATCAGTTAAACGCCCGTGAGTGTGTCGAAAACCGTGTTCTTGACATCAAACATTGGATGTTGAACAACATGTTGCAGCTGAACGACAAGAAAACAGAGACTCTCTTGATAACATCTCGCCACATCCGACAGAATGTGGACATAAAAAGTCTCCACGTTGGAGAGGCCGAAATTGGTTTTAGCGACAGCGCCCGCAACATAGGCGTAACTTTTGAAAACATTCTTTCAATGGAAGCACATGTGACATCTGTCTCTCGTTCCATCTTCGTCAATATGAGAAACATCAGCAAAATTCGAAATCTGCTTGACACCGACGCAGTTAAAACACTTGTTCATGCCACCATAACATCCCGGTTGGACTATGGCAATGCATTACTGACTGGCATAACATCAGCCCAATTGGAGCGTCTGCAGAGAGCCCAGAACACAGCAGCTCGGTTGATCACCCGCACGAGAATGCATGAACACATCACGCCTGTTCTCCACGAACTACACTGGCTGCCAGTTAGAGAACGGATCAGCTATAACGTCGGACTCTTAGTGTTCAAATGCCTTCATGATCTTGCACCACCTTACCTAAATTCACTGATCGTACGAAGAACATCAGCAAGGTCCCTTCGATCAAATTCACAATTACTATGTGTCGTACCACGTTCGAATTTAACCATCGGTGAACGCGCCTTCTCGAGAGCAGGACCAAAACTTTGGAACAATCTACCATCTGACATTCAAAATTGTAACAAAATTGAGCCATTTAAATCTATGTTAAAAACTCACCTTTTCACAAGAGCATATTTTTAAATTTTGTAAAGCGCCTTTGAGCCGTTTAGTCCGGAATCGACGATATATAAATTTACATACATACATACATACATACACACGAACGCAAGCACGCATGCACACACACGCACGCGCGCACGCATACCCACATACACACATGAACGCAAACACGTACGCACGCATGCACGCACGCAAGCACACACACACACAACGCACCACACACACGCACGCACAAACGCACGTACGCGCGCACGCACGCACGCACAAACGCACGTACGCGCGCACGCACACACACACGTACGCGCACGCGCACACGCACACACACACACACCACACACACACACACACACAAGTACACAGATATACACTCGAACCCGCATGCGCACAAACACACAGCACGCACGCACGCACAAACACGTTCGCACGCACGCACACGATCTCAAACGCGCACACGCGCGCACGCACGCACACCGCCTCGCACGCCCGTCATATCCGCCACATGATAGTCATCGTCGTATAACAGAAATGGTTGGTCAGCGCAGTCTTGGGCAAATTCCAATTCTGCAGTCATTGTGTTGTAAAGGCTGTATAATTCAAATGGATTCCAAAACCATTTGAACAATCGCACTAATTTGCCTGAAAACATTCGCGTTTTTGCAAAACATGTAGTAAGTTGTGGACACACTTTCTTTAAACTTGGGTGGAAGCTTGCCCGTGTGTTCCCGAACACGTATGACAATTGTGTGACAAAATGCTAAAAGTGCAACGCAACAGCCTTCAGTACCATTGTTTTCAAAATAGACATTTTTGAAGCATTTTTCAATAACTTTAACCATCTGGTTGCTGAGTTTTTGCAGATGACACATTCCTAGGGTTGCATCTCTGGACCTGCTAAATATTTTGAAAACAATTTGACTGAAAGGTGTTGGTGGCTAAGCCACCAACAACCTTCAGTCAAATCGTTTTCAAAATATTTAGCAAGTCAAAGGTAGATCATATATGTCAATTTTACGGCCAAAAACTAAAACGCAAAAGCATCAGCTTCCAGCAACATTGTTTCCAAAATAAACAGTTTTGACGTTGCGGTGGCCTGGCTGAAAAATATATCAACGACGCGGGTAAGGGCACATTTGCCCTTGGTCTCGAAGGGGGAAACTATGCGTTGGCCTAATGGGAACAATAAAACGTCGCTTACCTTTCATAACGGCTAAGGCGGAGAATGGTTTCTCTAGTTGTTTTTTCTCTTCGTGAGATATTTCTTTATGAAGGTGCTTCGGGAAGAAGAACATTGTCATGGCAAAGAGAATTGTTGGTATACAGAATATCATGTAGCCGAACCACCATGCCCCAATCCAGCGAGGGTCGTTCTGCTTGAGTGGAGTTTCTTGAAAGAAATAATCATAGATGGGTATTTAAATTATGTTGCCAGTAGAATAATTAAAAAAAAAATAGAGATAAAAGTGACTAGTCCCAAATTGCTTCCAACCAAGACGTGCGTGTGTACGTTCACCTTTCGCGTGCGTGTGTGCGCTGGTATGTGCGTGCGCGTGTTTGTGCGTGGGTGCGTGAGAGCGAGCGTGCGCGCGTGCGTGTGAACGCACATGCATGCGTGCGAGGTGTTTCTGCGTCAAGTGTTTAGGATGGTGCTAGTCGTGATAGAGGTGGGCGTAGTTAATGTATTGTTTCTAGGGGTACAGCTGTTGCTTGCTTGCGTTAGGTTTACGGTACCATTTAGTGTGACGTAGATCGTGTTAGTCAGTGCTCCAAGTCCAAATGATAACGCAGGGCCGAATGTCGTAACGAACATGATGATACCTTGAAGAAAATAACAAGAAGATAGATGGATGATTGGCAGGTAGAGAACGTCTAAATATGACCATCTACACCACGGTAACTATACGGATCCATTTCTAGCTAGACCACGCCCATTTATGCGTAAGCTCCACCTATTTTCCACGTGTGTTGGAATCGATTTATATACATTTGAACCCTTAATTACCAGAATTGTAAATTTGAAGGTACCTAACTATACATGTACCCATGTTGCATATTTTGAAACTAATTTGACTGTGGGCTGTTGTTGCCTTTGGCAGCAACAGCCCCTAGTCAAATTAGTTTCAAAATATTCAAGAAAATAGTTATTAAATCCCAAATCTACCACTGACATACAATTCGTACACTTGACGGATTTTTTCTAGCTTCATGGCGGAGAGCCCTACGTCACTTTTATTATGACGTCAGCTAATCTGTCCCGTATTTGAGTATGAGGACAAATATTTGAATGGCAGATAGTAATCTATCCTTTATTTTAGCATTCTTTGGGTAACCTTCCTTATGTCAGCAGCGTCTCAAAGCGCTCAAAATGCTAAGTACTCATGCCAATGGAGAATTGCAGTTTATCCATCAATCATCAATTCACCCCCCCCATGAATGGCGTAGCTAAGTTCATCACTAACGATTAGCCGATGACGGACTAAGCGTTTTGTACAAATTATATGTGAATAATATTTAATAAACAAGAGATCAGTCGACGTGTCCTATAATTTCTGCATCATATGACAAATAACCCGGACTGACACCATTCGAAAGGCTACAGAACAATCTATAAGGCCAATTAAAGAGGCTACTAACAGTAGGAGAAAGCTTAGAGACCCTAAAAGCAATGATGGAATTGACTGTATCGATGAGACTAGGCCAGTTCACTTGTATGGCACAAGGACTGGTATGCACAATTCACTGACAAAACAAAGATCTAAAGGCTGCAGGAAATTCCCACAAAAAGCACATCCGATGGATCGCCAGTACCATCTGCCTCAGTATCGAACATCACAGGTACACTACGAAGCCGGATAAAGCCTCTAAATAAAGATAAATGTATGTTTTGTCTTGAACCTCGTGATAAAGAACGTGTTATATCGGTGACTAGCTTTAGTACGAGTAATCAAATTCTTAAATCAGCATTACTAGATCAGACCATGACTGTTCGTCTTGCTGGCATCAGTGATCTTATGGCTAATGAGGGGAAGCACCATCTCGGTTGTTTGAGCGCATTTAAAAGGGGGCCTTCCAAAATAGAAGATAAATGTAAACAATCTGACTTGGCAATGGTTTTACTTTGTGATGAACTAACGTATGCTGCTGAAAAAGGAAACGTCTTCCAATTAACCGATGTCTGGGACCGTCATTGTGCTTTAGTAGATAGATCTGGCACTAGTATACCACAGTCTTATATATTCCTTTCAAAAAAAGCTTCAAGAGCAAATTAATGATACGTACGAGTTTATTTAACCAGTTTGTCATGGTGGTGCTGAGAAGCAACTCTTAATGGTGCCACTAAAATATCAACATGTGGCACTTTCACAAATGTTAGACAACTCCAACATGGATGACTAACTATTGACAATGTCCCCATATTTGTCTGAAAATATCTTTCTATCACTTGCTCATGTGGCATTGAAGATTCGTTGAGATCTAATGGTTCATGAACACAACGGATGTTGTGTGAACCAAGGGAATACAGTGGCCTGTATTCCAGAGAGGCTACTCATGTTTCTCCAGTTGTTAGTTAATGGTTGAGATTTATTAGAAAAAGACAGTGATAATCCAGATAATAAATATACAGATACTTATGTACACAAAGTTCTTAGTGTTGCACAAGATATAGTTTATGGTGTGAGTGGAGGGAGAAGGTGGACCCCGAAACATATCGGTGTAGGCAGTGCTCTCCATCAAGTGACCAGATCCAAACTTTTCATAGTTCATATGAACAAATTATGAAGCTTGATATGAGCTTGGCAGAACATAGCTTGGAAAGCATGAATACTGAAAATGGTGCAGTGGTTCCATTTGATCTGATTCCTGGAAGATTTACGCATTACACCGCCGATCATGTTGACATTATTGAGGATACAGTAAATGGCAAGAACATGTTTCACACGACACAGATGGCGGCATGGCAACGCAACCAGCTAAACATCGTACACTACTTGTACCAGAGACAATGGCAGCAACAATACCAACACAGATCATAGAACACAAAGCGATGCCAATTTTTGCTACCCAGATTCAGAAATCCTGGAGGAGAAAGAAACCCCAGCTGCTATATCTTTTAGAGCTAATGATTTAGCATTTCATTTTATTCGCTGATATGAGGCCGAGCTGGACATCGCTTAACCAATCCATTATGACAGAGGACTCAGAGGTAACAACTGTTGGCTATGTGCCAATAATCAAGATATGAGCACATGAATTAGACACGCTGAATACAGTGGTACAAAGATGCATTTATGTTTCTGAACAGCTTGGGCAACAATACACTGTAATATCTGTTGATCAAGCTTTGTATTGCAAATTATTATTGGACAATATCGGTGTATAGAGCAAAACTTATACCACGTCTTGTGGGTCTTCACACAGCCATGGCATTTTTAATGTGGCCAGGATACAGAGTATTTTGGTTTGACAGTATCAAGGGTCGAAAGTAACATTCTAGGTTCTCTTGCTGCTGAGAAAGCCATGGCCGGCAAATCATATAGGACTTCAACATCGGATCAGCATCATTAAGAAGAGTGCTGTAAAAACACAACGGACAATGTTACATCGTATAGGTAGACGACAAAAGAGAGAACTATTCAACTGTGTTGGTGATGTTGCGTCATCCTTGTTTGGAGTAGCAAGATCCGGTGATATTGAATCACTGAAGAATATTGTTAAATCAGCTATGAAGGATATGAATAGATTAGTTCACTTTTCCAATGATTTATTGTCTCATGTGACACATGCTTTTGAGAAAATTAATATCAACACTAATAGAATCAATGAAGTCACGGACAGTTTGGTCAGTTTGACCAAGAATGTGAGTAAATTACTTAGTCAACAAGCATCACGTCAGGCAGATTTATACGCATTAGTATGCTTAGGACATATAATCGATTTGGCTGAAAACGTTGTGTACAGTTATCAGAAGCTGTCTGCGCAATTTCATAGGCATACTGCTTCTCTCGAATTAGGGAGATTAACCGAAGAACTGTTTAGTCCATCCGATTTATCGGAAGTCGCGAATCAGATTAGTGCAGGATTTGAGCTGATTAAACCATATCAGTGGTATCACCAAAACGTCATTGTGTCTCCATTATGGAAGGAAGACTCCCAGTTACATTATGTTGCTACTTTACCGCTAATTGACGGTGGAAATTATATTGAGTACGGCATGCATTCGTGGCCTGAACCTTTGAGTATAGTAGGACATTCCATGCAGGTGGTAATTGCTCGAAATAGCATCGGTTTGGACACTAAGACTGGTTGGTATTTTACTCCATCAGAGTGCCGAGGAGTTGATCCTCGAGTATGTCACGGACAGTTACGAGTCGATAAGACTCATGTACCGTGCATTGTGAGTTTGTTAACAAATTTGACTGATAGTACGTGCACTATTAAGTTATCACAATCTAATGATACTGCTAATAAGCTGTTTGCCCATAAAGGGATTGGTGTGGTGGTACAAACATTTGGTGAAAGTATGGAAGTACATTGTGGAGGACATTTAACCGAGCGGTGTGAATTAACGAATGGAATGTATGCTTTGATGTCAAGTAAGTGTGATTACAGTGGTGCTGGATGGAAATTCGGACCCATACGGACCTACAGACGGACGTATGCTCAGATCAGTTTGGCCATCGATGTACGAAGATTGGATGTGGCTGGTATCCTAAACCAATCGTTATTTGTTAATCACGTAAGGGTGGAGAGATGGAACCATTTACAGAAAACGAAGTATGTTCCTTTAATGCCATTATCCGGGATCGACACAGTGATTATCGAAAGCATCGGTGCTGGATCCGTGTTGTTATATTTGGTGGCTTCTGCCACCGCAATCATAGTGCTAACGTGTATTCTATGTAAGTGCGGAGTCTTTTCCCGTGTGTGGAGGTGCGTCTCATGAAAACCATCACGGAGAGGATTCCGCGATTCGGATTTGTCTGGGCACGTTGGTCAGATTGGCCAGTGGCGATGCCTAACACCGGGGACAAGCCGACCAGAACCAACGCCACAGGAGATTATCGATGATGTCCCTGATATCTCTATGCCGCCACGTTGAAGTTTGAACATTGTTGATGTATTTTCTTTTAATTTGCCTTGGTGGACAATATGTACTTAGGTATTGTGATTGATTATTGCTGTATTATTATCAATTTGTTACAGAAAGGTTGGTTGTTACTTCGAATGGAGAGAGTACACAACGCAAAATGTGTTTTGACCCTATACCTAGAAACAAAGCTTCTACATTCGCAACCCTATACACGATAGGAGTATTAACAAAGACAAAATAGAAACAGGTTGCACTTAAAGCTGTCCTTCAACGACTTATAATCGTAAACGAATCCGGTAGACCAGTTGACTTGCCACATATTTTACAGCATAAACTAATGCATGCGCCTGTTTCTTTAGTGAAATAAACAAACAACTAAGAACATGTTCAAGGTCTTTATTGGCAGATGTTTTACTTGAAGGCATCGCATGCCCACCATCTATCAAGCTGGAGGGCACATCATCATTGCTCATTACTGGGTAGGCTCTAGTGAACAAAATAGGGAGACCATCTGAAGCAAACACGTTTGGCGAGTTGGCGAGCATCTTTGTAAGATCGGTACTAAAATCAGCCATGCTATACGACGAGGTTCATGCCATCTTTGATAGATACAGGGATAACTCAATCAAGGAAGGTACGCGAGACAAACGTGCATGTTCTAATCGCCCAGTCCGACGTGTCTCTGAAGACGAATGTGTGCCGCTTCTGAATAATTGTGTGTGTCAAAGCATCAACAGAAAACGAGGCAGACCTTTCCAGATGTTTATCAGAGCAGTTAATTACATTGACACCCGGAGAGAAAACTATTGTTGTGGCTGGATGATTCTCTAATGGTCTTGAGGTACATAGTTCTGACGAAAGCCATGATACATCACCACTTGAGTCTACACAAGA
This sequence comes from Chaetoderma sp. LZ-2023a, assembly GCA_034401795.1. Classification (NCBI taxonomy): domain Eukaryota; kingdom Metazoa; phylum Mollusca; class Caudofoveata; order Chaetodermatida; family Chaetodermatidae; genus Chaetoderma; species Chaetoderma sp. LZ-2023a. The sequence continues at coordinate 14,534,918 of CM067375.1, forward strand.
AGAAGCGGAAACAAGGCTCATCCTACACGCCATTCAAAACAAGACAAGAAACCTGGTTGTATCAGCAAGAGACGCATATACTTCGTCTTGTAGCCCATTTCCACAGAATTACGTCTCGGCACCTTTGGATGTTGCCGGGAACAGCTGCCAAAAGAAAGTACAGACCAGTCAAAGAGGTGTTGAAGCACTTACCCACAGAATCGGCAGATCGAATTCTTGCATTTCACACTATGACTGGTTGTGATACGACGCCGTACATATCTGGTCATAGCAAGAAATCGGCTTTCAAAACATTTTGCAAGGAACATCATCTCCTCAAAGATTTAGGACATGGTGGGCTCACAGACGTTAGCATAACGGCAGCAGAGAAATTCATTTGTAAATTGTATCGTGTAGGCGAAAGTGCGGAAACAGCTGATAAAGCACGTTGTGTGTTATTTGCAAAGTGTGACACCCCGGAAACTTTTCCTCCTATAAGCAATGCTCTTGCATATCACATTAAAAGATCACGCTACCAAGCAATGGTATGGAAGTGATCCCACGTTCCTATGCCAGTCTTACCTGCCCCTGATACTGTTGTTTGGAGGTATGATGGAAACAAGCTGAAACTAATTTTAACTTCATTAAGTCCCATTCCAGATTCTTGCATGAACATTATATTTTGCCAGTGCAAAACTGGATGGAGATCGCACCGTTGTAAGTGCCGCAAAACAAATTGATCTGCACTGCTGCATGCGGATGACCACTGGATGTAGACGTTTCGTGCTTTAATAGAACTATTGAGTGAATACTGTATAAGGTTAATAGACTTATCCCATTGTGCCAAATGCTGAGAAATGTTGTACCAGACCAAGGATTATGGGGAACTGTATAAGAAAGGCATTCGTGGACTAAATGTTTTATAGATGCTATGAGTACACACGTCTTTTATTTACTAGACCCTGACACCATGAGTTAGACATTCAAATTATTCTTCTTAATTTTTTAGGTTGTGAAGATGAATTAGAGACACGAGTCCCTAGTTTAATTTCACAACTTAAAAAAATTGTAAAAAATTATGTGATATGAAATCATTATATGTTAAGATTTCTTTCGTTTTACCACATCAGTCTAGGAACATAATTGAATCCTTTAAAATATACAATTTTAACATTTTTATTTTCAGGCATTCTAATGGCACCCTTAACGCGAATTGGAATCGGCTTTAAATTTTGAAACTTAACAAAAACAGAATTAAAATCGCAAGATAAGATGCTAAATATTTTGAAACCAATTTGACAAGGGCCAATGGCAGCAACAACACCCAGTCAAATTAGTTTCAAAATCTTGAATCTAATGTTTACTAAATTGTAAATCTGTCAAAGGCATACACTTCAGTAACTTTAGTAAAGTACTATTGCCACGTTCATGACTGAACTCATTTTATTGTTCCGTCAGCTAACTACGGAGGAATCCAGTTTCTCAGTCAATCATATAAGGTCATAATCAGCTACGTCACATGTAGGCTGACGTCATAATTATTTACGTTTGAAATGATGTGATATGGTCCGTTACAAATGCTTAATAGTCTGTCAAATTGTACACATGGTATGCCTTTCCTATTAATAAACATTCTGTTGAATTTTTGAAATTTTCCATAGTCAGCACCCAGTCAAATTGGTTTCAAAATATTCCACCGCTTACCTATATAATTTTCTGGAAATTAAGGTGCAGAGCGTGCAGGGAGCAATTGATCATAACACGTAGGCCAAAGCGTGGGTGGAGCTTAGCTAGACATGGGCGGAGCATAGGTAAAACTGGATTCCTCCATTGACGTATTTGGTTATGGCGCCAGATAGCTGAGTGTCAGATCGGATCCCTCACATTGAAAGCGATGAAATAAATATCAATAATCTTTAGCAACACTGTAACATATACTCACCAAAATACAAGCCGGTTTTTGTTTTGTCCAAATTATCATCGATATAAGACATAGCAAGGGAGTATCGTGGTCCCTTTGCGATCCCCTCAATAATAACGGCCGTGACAAGCAAAGCGAATGCTGTATCCCTAAGCTGTACAACAACTGGAATGTCTGGTACATCAGTAGTAGTAACATTCGTGCAGATGCTGTAATATGACGACTCTGACGTCACAGGACGGTAGAAATCTTCATCGACCGTGGTAATGTCGAGGAAAACCTCTTCTTTATGGCTCATTAGAATGATATGCGGAAGCAGCATGATAACAAGTGTGGGAATAAAAAGCATGCTTAAGCTGGCAATCATACGTGGCCGATGTACGTATCTGCCTAAATGGCTGAATAGGAGAACGCTAATTAGATAGCCAATGTCTCGACAGCTGATCAGGAGACTGGACTTGGAACTGGGCAGACCAAATTGTTTTTCTAAGGTCGTTAATTGTGTAAGGAAGTACGATCCGAGGCTTGACGAGACCAGTCCTATTAGCGTGAATAGAAATGTGAACACTTTGATGCTGACAAATCGTTGCGCAGAGTCAGGTTTGCACGGCCCGATGCCACATCTACCTGTCAGTATCGTCAGCTCCTTGTTTGCATTATGCTCAAAAGCAAGTTCAACATTCGTTTCATTCGTCCCCTTCATTGAATCACTACTTTGTTTTGCCGGATCTGATACCGAGTCCAATGCGAGTCCATTTTCTCCAGACATCGTGGTACTTTAAATTAATAATAATAATAATAATAATAATAATAATAATAATAATAATAATAATAATAAATAATAATAATAATAATAATAATAATAATAATAATAATAATAATAATAATAAATAATAATAATAATAATAATAATAATAATAAATAATAATGTGCGTATGTGTACGCGTATGCATGCGTCTGCGCTTGCCTGTGTGCGTGCGTGCGCTCGTGTGTGGGTGCGCGCGCGCGTGCCGATGGGTACGTACGTGCGTGCTTTAGACTGTTCTCTGACACTTGTCGTCTGATAGCGGAACACGAGCAGCCCTAACATTAATACGGCTACTGTAATTATTGTCTTATTGGTGTTGAGGTGGTAGTAATGATGGTGTTCTTATTTATAGTAGTGGCAATCATGGGGGTGTAGTAGTGTTAGTGGTGACAGCCATGATGTTGCTAGTAGGTGAAGGTGGAAGTGCCGGTGATGGTGCTGATGCTTAATCTGGTAGTGGTAGTGATGGATGTGGTGATGGTAGTGATGGATGTGGTGGTGGTAGTGATGGATGTTGTTGTGGTAGTGATGGATGTGGTGATGGTAGCGATGTTTGTGGTTGTGGTGGTGGTGGTAGTGGTGGTGGTTATATGATAAAACGCACTGGCTCAGGATCTCAGAGAGGTCAGAGATAAGTCGATCCCAACACGAGCGAGGTGTGGATGGAGCAGCGCTTGCTATCTCTATCACCTTAAAGGATAATTAATCCCATCTCTTGATAGCTGTTCAGGTGATCTAACACGCCGACCATAAACTATACAGGCAATCTTAAGCTTTGTATCACGCCGCTAAGGAAAGATATTCAGGCTTTAGTAGTTCAATGTTGGTACATTTCTACACCCTATGATGGCTGTCATGATTTACTTTTCAACCAATCAGAAAAACCCTAGTGTGTCTGCCTCGGTATATACGCTCAGTCTTAGAGGCTCCAGCTATAGTTTGGCAATGTGGTATAAAAGTAATCCTACAGGTAAGCTGTTGAATATTTTGAAACCAATTTGATTGGACGTTGTTGCTGCCATAGGTCAAATTAGTTTCAAAATATTCAATGGGATGAGCATTACATAATAAAGAAGGTGATGCATTGGAACTTACATGACATCAAACACAATATCTTGAGGAGCCAAAATAGTGTCGATCACTGTTCGACATTTACTCGATAATACAAAACAGATAATTGCGATACAGATCGGGGAATGTGACAGGATATGAATGATATGGAATCTATAAACCATATTCTATCGGTGCAATACAACATTTGAGATGAGATTAGCATCGCTTTAATGTGCCTGTATTCAGCGGCCGCAAGATCTGAACATTTCTTTCACCTGCAATCAGTTTTCTCACCCTTCTCAACCGAGTCTGGTCATTTGCAAGCATCCTCAATCCTAAGTTCCTTTAGATTCTATATCGCCTTTTGAGCTTTTAGAGTATATTTCTTAAGGTGTGTTGGAAGACTAATCGTCCAATCCTTAATAAGTTGTTATCATTTCGTCCAGTGTGTCTCATACTTGTTGGCAAAATGTACTGATACCTCCTTAAACCAATGACTGTGTAAACGCACCAATGGACCCGGTTGTAGTTCTTCACCTGTATGGCTACCTTGAAATTTGGATTCTGGGAATTTAGGATTCAAAGTATAATTTATCGATCTCAATACGCTCAAAGGCGTTATCTGTATGGCTACCTTCAAATTGGGATTCTGGGAATTCAGGATTCAACGTATAAATATATCCCAATACGCGCAGGGCATGGGCGGCGCTTGGCTACACATCTATGCCCTGCCTATTTATAGTCATGCTCCGCCTACGATTTGGCCGCGTTAGAATCGATCGAAACTTGAATTCCCAGAATCCCAATATCAAGGCAATTAAGCAGGTAAGCTGTTGAGTATTTTCTAGTATCTTGTTGCTTATGTGAATGACTTGCTTCATTGATAAGAAGACAGCAGACTGCGTATTGGTCGTAGTTATTGTAGTAGTTGCAGTTTATTCTGGTAGCAACAGAAATGTTAGCAACATTAGTAGCGGTAGGAGTAGTAGCAGTAGCAGTAGCAGCAGCAGTAAGAGCAGCAGTAGGCAACTATTAAGTATACGCGGTATATCGTTGAATGCAAAGATTAAATAAAAAGTATGCTAATGTCCGGATGCTTGTCGAATATGGACATAGTCATGTATACTGTGTTAAGTATTATCTTTGCCACACGTCTCACCGTTCACTTAGGCTGTGTTCGCACTAGACAGTTAACCAGGGGTAACTTCATACTTCAGTATGGCGTTACTCCGGATTAAGTCTCTAGTGAGAACACAGTCTTATATATAAGTCACCGACATACCACTACTATACTTACAACTTCTGAATGAAGCAATCTGAAGAACTAGTATGGTATGGCCAATTGGCAAACTAACGGCTTGTCAGTAAGCCCGTGCTGGTATTCTAACATTGTATATTGGTATCTTCTTACTTATAAATGTTTCGTGGAAATACTTGTTTTATTTTACTAATCTAATCATCCCGTTTCGTAGTTTGCTTCTGACAACAAGTGAAGGCGTACCCACAACATAATCTAATTCATATATATGTATATATACATGTACATGACCTATGTCCTTGTTTGTGACTTTGTTCATAATTTGTGTAGTGCGTAAATATATTCAACCGCGCAATTCGAATATACGCAATGACCCTCGCAGCGCATGCGCTGCGCATTACGCGCGGCTCATTATAGAAATCTTCCTAAATTGCTACTTTGCATTGTCCGGAAATTAACAGTTTACCTGGTTGCCATGTGGACGCAAATATCATTCCATAAATCTTATGTGACCTATGTACTGTTTAATTCGCGCAATTGGGACGATTTGTTGTGGTTAATAAGAAAAAGTTAAAAATTAAAGTAAGGCTTGTTCTCAGACTATCAGACTTATGCGGTGTAACGACATACTGAGGTATGGCGTTATACCCGATTAACTCGTCAGTAAGAACACGAGCTAAGGCTGTGTTCTCACTAGAGACGTATTCGGCGTAACGCAGTACTTTTGTACGGCGTAAATCCCGATTAACTCTCCAACTATGTCCGCCCATTTCTAGGTATGTCCGTCAATTTCTAGCTATGACGTCCATTTCTAGCTATTTCCGCCCATTTGTAGCTATGTCCGTCCATTTCCAGGTACATCAGTCAATTTCGAGTTATGCCCGCCTATTTCTAGCTATATCCGCGCATTTCTATCTATGTCCGCCCATTTCTAGCTATATCCGCCCATTTCTATCTATGTCCGCCCATTTCTAGTTATGTCCTCCCATTTCTAGATATGTATGTCCATTCCTAGCTATGTCCGTCCATTTCTAGGTATGTCCACCCATTTCTAGCTATATCCGCCCATTTCACGCTATGTCCATCTATTTATTGGTAAGTCCGCCCGTCTCTAGCTATGTCCGCCCATTTCTAGCTATATCCGTCCATTTCCCACTATGCCCGTCTATTTCTAGCTATGCCCGTCGTTTCTAGCCATGCACATCTATTTCTAGCGATGTTCGTCCATTTCAAGGGATGTCCGTCCATTTCTAGCCACGTCCGTCCATTTCTAGCTATGCCGGCCCATTTCTAGCCATGTCCGTCCATTTCTAGGTATGTCCATTCATCTTTACCCATGCCAGTCCATTGCTGGCTATGTCCGCCCATTTCTAGCTACGCCACTCCATTTTTAGGTATGTATGTCCATTTATAAATATATGTCCGTCCATTTCTAGCTTTGTCCGTTCATTTCTAGCTATGTCCGCTCATTTCTAGCTATGTCCTCCCATTTTAGCTATGTATGTCCATTTCTAGATATGTCCGTCCATTTCTAGCATTGTCCGTTCATTTCTAGCAATGTCCGTCCATTTCTAGCTATGACCGTCCATTTCTAGGGATGTCCGTCCATTTCTAGTCACGGCCGTCCATTTCCAGCCATGCTCGCCCACTTCTAGCTGTGTCCGTCCATTTCTAGGTATTCCACCCGTTTCTAGCCATGTCCGCCCATTCCACGCTATGTCCATCCATTTCTTGGTAAGTCCGCCCGTCTCAAGCGTTGTCCGCCCATTTCTAGCGTTGTCTGCCCATTTCTAGCTATATCCGTCCATTTCCCGCTATGTCCGTCTATTTTTACTATTCCCATTCTAGATATATCCGTCCATTTCTAGCTATGGCCATTTCTAGCTATGTCCGTCCATTTCTACTATGCCCGTTCTAGATATGTCCGTCCATTTCTCGCTCTGCCATTCCATTTCTAGCTATGTCCATTTCTAGCTATGTCCACCCATTTCTAGCTATGTCCGCCCATTTCACGCTATGTCCATCTATTTATTGGTAAGTCCGCCCATTTCTAGCTATATCCGTCCATTTCCCGCTATGCCCGTCTATTTCTAGCTATGCACGTCGTTTCTAGCCATGCACATCTATTTCTAGCGATGTTCGTCCATTTCAAGGGATGTCCGTCCATTTCTAGTCACGTCCGTCCATTTCTAGCTATGCCGGCCCATTTCTAGCCATGCCCGTCCATTTCTAGCTATGCCACTCCATTTTTAGTTATGTATGTCCATTTATATATATGTCCATCCATTTTTAGCTTTGCCGTTCATTTCTAGCTATGTCCGCTCATTTCTAGCTATGTCCTCCCATTTTGGTTATGTATGCCCATTTCTAGATATGTCCGTCCATTTCTAGCTTTGTCCGTTCATTTCTAGCAATGTCCGTCCATTTCTATCTATGACCGTCCATTTCTAGGGATGTCCGTCCATTTCTAGCCACGTCCGTCCATTTCCAGCCATGCTCGCCCATTTCTAGCTGTGTCCGTCCATTTCTAGATATGTCCGTCCATTTCTAGCTTTGTCCGTTCATTTCTAGCAATGTCCGTCCATTTCACGCTATGTCCATCCATTTCTTGGTAAGTCCGCCCATTTCTGGCGTTGTCCGCCCATTTCAAGCTATATCCGTCCATTTCTCGATATGCCCATCTATTTCTAGCTATGCCCGTTCTTTTCTAGCCATGCGCGTCTATTTCTAGCGATGTACGTCCATTTCTAGGGATGGCCGTCCATTTCTAGCCACGTCCGTCCATTTCTAGCTATGCCCGCCCATTTCTAGTTTTGTCCGTTCATTTCTAGCTATGTACGTCCATTTCTAGCTATGTTCGTCCTTTTCTAGGTATGTCCGCCGATTTCTAGCTATGTACGTCCATTTCTAGCTATGTCCGTCCAGTTTCTAGGTATGTCCGCCGATTTCTAACTATGTCCGTCCATTTCTAGAGCTGTCCGCCCATTTGTAGCTATGTCCGTCCATTTCCAGCTATATCAGTCCCTTTCGAGCTATGCCCGCATATTTCTAGCTTTGTACGCCAATTTCTAGATATAACCACCCATTTCTAGCTATGTCCGCCCATTTCTAGCTATGTCCCCTCATTTCTAGATATGTCCTCCCATTTCTAGATATGTATGTCCATGTCGATCGATTTCTTGGTAAGTCCGCCCATTTCTAGCTATGTCCGCCCATTTCTAGATATATCCGTGCATTTCTTGCTATGCCCGTCCATTTCTAGCTATGCCCATTCTTTTCTAGCCATGCGCGTCTATTTCTAGTGATGTCCGTCCATTTCTAGGGATGTCCGTCCATTTCTAGCCACGTCCGTCCATTTCTAGCTATGCTCGCTCATTTCTAGCTATGTCCGTCCATTTCTAGGTATGTCCACCCGTTTCTAGCCATGTCCGCCCGTTCACGCTAGGTCCATCCATTTCTTGGTAAGTCCGCCCATTTCTAGCTATGTCCGCCCATTTCTATCTATATCCGTCCATTTCTCGCTATGCCCGTCTATTTCTACTATGCCCGTTCTAGATATCTCCGTCCCTTTCTCGATATGCCCTTCGATTTCTAGCTATGCCCATTTGTAGCTATGTCCGTCCATTTCTAGGTATGCCCATTCATCTTTAGCCATGCCAGTCCATTTCTAGCTATGTCCGCCCATTTCTAGCTATGCCACTCTATTTCTAGCTCTGTCCGCTCATTTCTAGCTATGTCCTCCCATTTTTAGCTATGTATGTCAATTTCTAGATATGCCCACCCATTTCTAGCCATGTCCGCCCATTTCTTGCTATATCCGTGCATTTCTCGCTATGCCCGTCCATTTCTAGCTATGCCCATTCTTTTCTAGCCATGCACGTTTATTTCTAGCGATGTCCGTCCATTTCTAGGGATGTCCGTCCATTTCTAGCCACGTCCGTCCAGTTCTAGCTATGCTCGCCCATTTCTAGCTATGTCCGTCAATTTCTATGTATGTCCACCCGTTTCTAGCCATGTCCGCCATTTCACGCCATGTCCATCCATTTCTTGGTAAGTCCGCCAATTTCTAGCTAGGTCCGCCCATTTCTAGCTATGCCCGTCTATTTCTAGCTATGCCCGTTCTAGATATGTCCGTCCATTTCTCGCTATGCCCGTCAATTTCTAGCTATGCCCATTTCTAGCTATGCCCATTTCTAGCTATATCCGTCCATTTCTCGCTATGCCCGTTCTTTTCTAGCCATGCACGTCTATTTCCAGCGATGTCCGTCCATTTCTTGGTAAGGCCGCCCATTTCTCGCTATGCCCGTCTATTTCTAGCTATGCCCGTTCTAGATATGTCCGTCCATTTCTCGCTATGCCTGTCCATTTCTAGCTATGCCCATTTCTAGCTATGTCCGTCCATTTCTAGGTATGCCCATTCATCTTTAGCCATGCCAGTCCATTTCTAGCTATATCCGTCCAGTTCTAGCTATGCCACTCTATTTCTAGCTCTGTCCACTCATTTCTAGCTATGCCCGTTCTTTTCTAGCTATGTCCGCCCATTTCTAGCTATGTCCGTTCATTTCTAGCGATGTCCGCCCATTTCTAATTATGCCTGCCTTTTTTCAGCCGTGTTCCATTCATTTCTAGCTATGACTGCCTAGTTCTAGCTATAGTCATCCATTTCTAGCTATGTCCGCCCATTTCTAGCTAAGTTCGCCCATTTCTAGATATGCCCACCCATTTCTAGCCAGGTCCACCCATTTCTAGCTATGTCCGCCATTTCTCGCTATGTCCGTTGATTTCTAGCGATGTCCGTCCATTTCTCGCTAGGTCCGTTGATTTCTAGCGATGTCCGGCCATTTCTACCGATGTACGTCCATCTTTAGGGATGTCCGCACATTTCAAGCTATATCCGTACATTTCCTGCGATGTCCGTCCATTTCTATCTATGGCCGTTCTGTTCTAGCCATGTCCATCCATTTCTAGCGATGTCCGTCCATTTCTAGAGATGTCCGTCCATTTCTAACGATGTCCGTCTATTTCTAGCAATACCCGTCTATTTATATCTATCTCTGTTCATTTCTAGCTATGTCCATCCATGTCTAGTTATGTCCGTCCTTTCCAATTATGTCCGTCCAGTTTCTAGCTTTGCCCGCCGATTTCTAGCTATGTCCGTCCATTTCTAGCGATGTCTACCAATTTCTAGCCATGTCCGACCATTTCACGCTATGTCCATCCATTTCTTGCTAAGTCCACCCATTTCTAGCTATGTCCGCCCGGATCTAGTTATACCCATCGGGAAGAATGCTTGGCCAGCCCTCCCGCACAGCTATCTTGTCGGGATCAGTAACGTTGATCTACCGCCAGAATAGATCTGTTTAAACCACACATCAAATTACTTACAACTTTGCTGTTAAATTTTTGATTAAGAACACAACTGCTCTACCGTGCTACAAATCATTAGTGCACGGGCTGGTAAAGCGGCATAACAAATCTAACAGTATAATTACAGAGAGAATTTCAAAAATTCTCTTCCTTGCGTTCCAGTCTATAATCAACACGGGCTGAGAACTACCTATTACAGACCTATACCAAGACGCATGTTAAAGAATGCGCGCAAATAGGGGACATTATAAAGATCTTGATGTAACATATATAGTTCTATCGCTCGCATCTACAACAGGCTACACCTCAACAACAGTATTTTGGCCATCGCCATATACAGCACATATGTTTCCAATCAACCACGTGCTTTTTAGAGCCACGTGAGATTTACTGCTATTTCCAGTAAATTGGATCAAACGCTTAAAACACAAGAGCCGCCCAAAGATGCGACTACCACAGCGTGATGGAGGAGTGGCGAGGGTGAGTCGGGGCAATTGCCGCTGACGTCACCTGGCTCCCACACCCCATCGAGTGCTCCAGCCTAAAATTAAAACAGGCAAGTTTATAAGCATCCAATCTGTACAACCGCCTCGCGATAATTAAAAGGTGAGGCCCCGCAAAGAAAAAGTAGTACCACGTTTCTATTTTGATCGAAGGCCGTTAAATGCACGAAATTAGGACACAGTTAACGAGCCATTCTTCCTATAATACTTTATACGGAAAGAATTAAAACCCTAGACGTCTAGAGTAGAAAAAGAGGAAACTTTCCATGTAGGGCTGACCAAATCACCTGTTAAAACTTCCAGGTGTGGTCATCCGCCGCCTGCGACGTCACCACATAGTATAAAAGGAAGCAGCGCACTCTGAAACTTTGTCTTCCCAACAAAACTCGACACGAGGGAAGAACAGATAGCATTAGCCTTCTTTTGTGTCGAAAACCAAATTCTGCTGTTTTATTATTTCATTATTTTACTTCGCTTGGAAAGTTAAATACAATGAAGAGATAGGGCATTAGGTTTTGAATAAGGTTCCCGCAGCCAACTACCATGCAGGAACGAGATGTCATTCCTTGAAGACTTAGCGTTATCGGATTCGTCTGAAGAAGAGGGTTCCCGTGCAGCTCGTTATTAGCTAGCGGAGAGCCCTGCACCAGAACTTTTACGATAAAATCCGAACGCACCCTTCAGGTTAATAAGGATCATCAATTCCAGTCAGCCTTCTGCTATATCCATTTAGCATATATAGAGTGTAGTATCTCTACACTGTAACTCGCTACGGAGTGACCCACACGCTCCGTTATCATCATCGTGTGTTAGAAGTAACATTAGTTCCTGGAGAAGAGAACGAGGATCGTGCCATTTTAGCCACTCGTTTCGAATCTCGATTCCCGGTCAAAGTTCTCCTGACCCAGAAAATGGCCCACATGAAGATCACTACTCGTAGATATCCTGTTAGTCATCGTCTTCCCACGGCTACCGTAAGCAACGTACCGACCGCCAGACGTGAAATCCTGCCTGCAGCCACGTCTGGAAGTGTTACGCCGCTGCCAGTCACTTCATCTACACCGGTCCTGAAGCAGAGTAAGAAGCGAAAGTCTCCCACAGAATCCAGTCCGGCAGCACCCGCATCAGTAATTAGCCATCTAACTACAGCCACTACACCCACACCCGTAGTGTCTAAGACAGTGTTAGTCAGTCAGCCAACTTCGGTAGTGATCACGACACCTGCAGAAATAGACATTCCAAGTTACCCGCAGTCACCATCTCCGCCAGAACTGACCATAGACGAGGGACAAGGACCGTCGCAGCCTGCGGCGATTAGTATAACTCCAACCCGTGTTATCCAGCATCTGCCTCCTAGCCTTTCTGACCCAGCCATCAGAAAGGGAACTACGCCGGAAAGTCCATACGCGGGAAAGAGACGTATCACCCACATGCAGGACATTCCGCCTGTATCTAACATCACCGCAAATCATCTGTTAAAATATGCTAAGTTTCCTCCCCCACCCCTCCTCCTGGCACCTCTATGTGCTCTGTCTCTTGAATACACGTATATTGCGCCATTACTCCTCTCCGGCCACGTGCCTACCCGGGAAGTCTATAATTCCCGCCTAGCGTACGTCAGTGCATCGATCCACCATGCGCGATCGTTTGCCACGGATGTCAAACTAGGAGGGGGTGGTGTAGTTCGGATCAACCAGGCCGGTACTGGCCGTACCAGCTAAGCTTGGTACACGCCGCCTGTCCTGGCTTCGTTCCCTGAACACGCCACCTGGGTAGAGCCATAAGCATATATAGGCCTATGGGGGAGATCGCGTTGTAAATACGACTAAGTTCATTAAAGCGCATAGTGTGCATGCGCACGCTTGGATGCTATTTTTGACGGAGCACGTAGTTTACGACCAAGATAGGATGGCACTTTTAGTGTACCGAGATGGTACCCTGTAATCCTTTTTGATTACCTGTTCCCGCTGAATCTGGCATTGATCAGGACCAGAATTCGACAGGCTTTTTAAATCTGTAAACCATTTCAAAATCGGTTAAGAAATGGCTGAGTTATCTACGGAAACCCCTTCTTGATTAGCTTCAAAATATTGCCGTGACGTCATAACCACGTGGACGCAGAACTTCTAGAATGTTCTAGAACATTTGACTGTGCTATTATTAGCTACGCGCTGAATGGCTCTTGCTCGAACGATGATTATTTGAAGCCTGCGCCTGTGACGTCACGATGAGTATAAAAGGAGACGTGATCCAGAGATCGAGCACATCCTCGGCCAGGTGCCGAACAGGTTGGACCTGTACTAGCTACTATTGAACGACGATACGCATATTATTTCACTTTCAGTCAGTTTTTCTCCCATAGCTAGCAGTTACCCAGCACACCGCATTAAAACAATTTTGTGATTCCCTACTTGTGGGAGCAATTTGGAACTTTCTAATTAACGTTCACGAATATCAATATTTACTTCGGGACATGAACTTGCGGTGAGGCCTTTACGGCATAAATATGTGATTCTACAGATGTAGAGGCAGGATGTTCTTTGATGATTGACTCGTCGGATCGGCCGGCCACGCCTAAAAGTGGTATTTCATCTGTCACCACACTAATGTCGTATAGATTCGTCTAACTTTTGACCGCAGCAAGTAAACTCTACCCGGTGTGTCTTCAGAGCTGGCTGACGTACCCAGCACTGTTACGCTTGGTTTTGTATCTTCATCTACATCCAACAGCCCCCCCCCCCCCCCCCCCTTGTGGTCGGGTTGTTGACATCTTCCATCCGTGTCATCGGTGAATGGGAACTTTCTTCACGGCAGTAATGCTATTGTATCTCTTGCTGACTACTCGTTAGTCATTCCATTAGGCTTACAGCGCTGAGCGATGTACTCCCGCCATGAGTGTTCTTGTGAGAATCCTGTTTGTGGAAACCAACTTGTGGAAACCGACCTGCGGGAACTTTCCAGCTTCCAGAGATTGCATCAACTCGTGTCAACTAAGGAATGACGTATCAATTTCAGTAACACGATAGCCCAACTTAAGAATGGCTACCGAGTATTCAAGTAACTATACGTCACATTTTAATTATTCCGCTAAATGTATTTTCCTAATTATATTGTATCTGTAAGAACGGCCCCGATGACTAAAAGGTACCGTAACGGTCTTAGGACCGCTAGTTATAGTTTCTGTATATGTTTATTATTTATAGCTATTCTCATTTTCTGTAAGGTGTTTTCACTAACCGCACTGTAGTAGGTTCGTTAACCTGTACTAAGATATATAATTCTGATCATATTACACTGTATTGATTGTTCTGGTTAGTTTATATATATATGGCCAGTGGCCATCAGTTCATGTTTTGTTTATTTATAGAAAATATAGGACTGCAGTGCACGTGGAAACGCTATACAGCAACACTTATATATGCAGACTTTCTCCCGCCACCAACAATTTTTTACTGAGGTCGTTGTCAGTGCTATAACTTTGTATAGCCCGGCATGCTACCGACTAAACCATTTCTATTCAGCTCGATAGGATGGGTTTAATATGATTAGAGACACTTTCTTCGTTAAGAAATCTGTAGTATACTCTTCTCTTCCAACAGTGCGATAATCTAGCCCCGCACTCCGTTAAGACTCATAACTCCAAGATTTTGTCTCTCTTCATGCTGCACTCAGCCTTGTGTCTTCTTAATTGTTTGGATGTCCCTATCTGCGCCATGGCCTGATCCGACTCTGGGAAACTGTTGGGGTGTCCGAGCAGTGATGGGAAGGGTGTGGTATCACATACATTCCCCCTGTATCTTCGGATACTTAGTAGTTAGCACTTTAGCCAATGTAGGAAAGCACTGCGAAAACATATCTTAATTATTATTCCATTTGCTGAACCATCCTCCCGCACCGCAGTGCAAAACTGGGGAACTTGTATATAAACCTAACGACAGGTTAAACGATTAGCTCCATAGGACCCGGTGACGGGCGAGATGCATATCCCCAACGAATTCCATAAAAATGTCTGGGCACAATATTTAGATCTGCCACACCCTTACCGGAAGGACATTTACGGTGGGTATTCGTCTCTCTAAGATCCCCCACCATAACGATAGGACAATTGTCTAATAATGCTCCTATGAAAAGTAACCTGTGTCCGGTAACGTTTTATGTGGGTACGGAGCAAGATGCTCGGATTCTTATCCAGTTCGGAGAGCTTACTAAGTAACATGTATGAGCACTGTCTTCAGTATTGATGTCTTAGGGCATCTGTTCTCAATGATAGCCGTCTCTAATAGCTAGGTAGATACCAGCCATTTGCGGCCTAAAGTAGTTCTAAAAACTAAAACGCTAATTAAGCAAAGCAGAAGGCCCGGATAACTAACGCGGTGACTACTAATTCAGCATACTAAGAATCACATAAGACGGTGATGTGGGAATCCTTCGGGAATCGTTCGTCCCGTCTTCACGTAAAACAGCATGCAAGCCTATAGTCGTAATCTCACTAGGTATGGTCTTTTCTTTTTCAAGCAATTTTGGGTGAAATATTAGAGTGGGCCCATTTTTGCCTACTACTCTTCTCCCACTTTGTGCAGTGGCGACACCTTCACGAGATAGAGGCCCACGCGGGGCACTTGCCTCTTGTAAGGATTCAGTGACGACGGTCCACGTGAGGATAATACTCCTTACCCAAATTAGCACTATGAGTAGTGCCCACGTGAGACACATAACTTTTCGTCCGAGATAATCTTCTTCCTTTCAGCTTAGAGGTATAATAACTTATATTAAGTTAATTAGCTAAGTCTCGTGTACGGGAGCCTCCCTTGCGGGGATAACTCTGCGGACCTACGAGTCTGTGTGCTACCTCTGGGAGCCCCATGTTTCAAAGTTCATGTACCTGTCTCTATGTCTCGTATTTTCGTATGCTCTTATTTAGTTTTATCTAGCATACTCATAATTGTTTAGGTAAAATCATTGGATAGACTTATATTTTTAGGTCACCAAATCAAATCTTATCAAGTCCATAGATCACGAAATTGCTATGGACAGGCATACTGATGACACACATTCTTGGGATGAGACAGTTGTATTTAATGTTCACGACGATGGTCGCACGGCCCCACCGGAACGATTGAGTTCCACCAGCCTTTTTTGTTACCCACAAGGCAGTCTCGTACAGGATCCGTCACCCCGAGACCGGATGCTAACCAGCATCATCATTCGTCATGCACTTGCGCCACGATGAGTCGACATGATACACTGAAATGGTCCGACACTATCCCACGAGCTACACTAGCTATGTCCGTTCTTGTCTAGCTATGTCCGTCCTTTTGTATCTATGTCCGTCTAGTTTCTAGCTATGTCCGCCGATTTCTGGCTATGCCCGTCCCTTTCTAGCCACGTCCTCCCATTTCTAGCTATGTCCGCCCATTTATAGCGATTTCCGTCCATTTCTAGATATGTACGTTCATCTCTAGCCATGTCACTCCATTTCTAACTATGTCCGCCCATTTCTAGCTATGATCCTCCGTTTCTAGCTATGCCCGTCCATTTCTCGCAATGTCCGTCCATTTCTAGCTATGTCCGTCCATTTCTAGCTATGCCGACCCATTTCTAGCCATTACGTCTGTTTCCCAATATATCCGTCCATTTCTAGCTATGTCCGTCCATTTCTAGCTATATCCGTCCATTTCTAGTTATGCCCGCATATTTCTAGCTATGTATACCCATTTTTAGCTATGTCCGAACATTTCTGGCTATGTCCGAACATTTCTAGCTATGTCGTCCATTTCTAGCCACGTCCACCCATTTCTAGCTATGTCCGCCCATTTATAGTGATTTCCGTCGATTTCTAGATATGTCCGTTCATCTCTAGCCATGTCACACCATTTCTAACTATGTCCGCCCATTTCTAGCTATGTTCCTCCATTTCTAGCTATGCCCGTCCTTTCTCGCTATGTCCGTCCATTTCTAGCTATGTCCATCCATTTCTAGCTATGCCGACCCATTTCTGGCCATTTCCGTCCGTTTCCCACTATTCCCGTCCATTTCTAGCTATGTCCGTCAATTTCTACCTATATCTGTCCATTTCTAGTTATGCTCGCATATTTCTGGCTAAATATGCCCATTTTTAGATATGTCCGCCTATTCCATGCTATGTCCATCCATTTCTAGGTAAGTCCACCCATTTTCAGCTTTGCCCGACGATTTCTAGCTATGTTCGTCCATTTCTAGCTTTGCCCGACGATTTCTAGCTATGTTCGTCCATTTCTAGCTATGCCCGACGATTTCAAGCTATTTCCGTCCCACTCTAGCCACGTCCACCCATTTATAGCTATGTCCTCCCATTTCTCGCCATGTATGTTCATTTCTAACTATGTCCGCAAGTTTCTAGCTATATCCGTCCATTTCTAGCTTTGCCCAACGATTTCTAGCTATGTTCCTCCATTTCTAGCTATGCCCGACGATTTCAAGCTATTTCCGTCCCATTCTAGACACGTCCGCCCATTTCTAGCTATTTCTGCCCATTTCCAGCCGTGCCCGTCTATTTCTAGTTATGTCCGGGTTTTTTTCGCCATGTCAGTCCATTTCTCGCTATGTCCGCCTATTTCTAGATATATCCCTCTGTTTCTAGCTATGTCCGTCCATTTCTAGCTATGTCCGCTCATTTCTAGCTTTGTCCTCCCGTTTCGAGCTATGTATGGCAATTTCTAATGATGTCCGCCCATTTCTGGCTATATCCGTTCATTTCTAGCTATGTCCGTCCATGTCTAGCTATGTCCATCCTTTTCTAGCTATGTCCGTCCAGTTTCTAGCTATGTCCGCCCATTTATAGCGATTTCCGTCCATTTCCATTTATACCCTCATATTTCTAGCTATGTATACCCATTTCTAGCTATGTCCGACCATTTCTAGCTATGTCGTCCATTTCTAGCCACGTCCGGCCATTTCTAGCTATGTCCGCCCATTTCTAGCTATGTTCCTCCATTTCTAGCTATGCCCGTCCATTTCTCGCTATGTCCGTCCATTTCTAGCTATGTCCGTCCATTTCTAGCTATGTCGTCCCATTTCTCGCCATGTATGTTCATTTCTAACTATGTCCGCCGATTTCAAGCTATATCCGTCCATTTCTAGCTTTGCCCGACGATTTCTAGCTATGTTCGTCCATTTATAGCGATTTCCGTCCATTTCTAGATATGTACGTTCATCTCTAGCCATGTCACTCCATTTCTAACTATGTCCGCCCATTTCTAGCTATGTTCCTCCGTTTCTAGCTATGCCCGTCCATTTCTCGCAATGTCCGTCCATTTCTAGCTATGTCCGTCCATTTCTAGCTATGCCGACCCATTTCTAGCCATTACCGTCTGTTTCCCAATATATCCGTCCATTTCTAGCTATGTCCGTCCATTTCTAGCTATATCCGTCCATTTCTAGTTATGCCCGCATATTTCTAGCTATGTATACCCATTTTTAGCTATGTCCTCCCATTTCTAGCCATGTCCGTCCTTTTCTAGGGATATCCGTCCAGTTCTAGCGCAGTCCGCCCATTTCTAGCTATATCCGACCATTTCTAGCTATGTCTGTCCTTGTCCAGCTATGCCCCTCCTTTTCTATCTATGTCCGTCTAGTTTCTAGCTATGTCAGTCCATTTCTAGCTATGTCCGTCCATTTCTAGCTATGTCCGTCCATTTTTAGCTATGTCCGTTCATTTCTAGCTATGTCCGTTCATTTCTAGCTATGCCGACCCATTTCTGGCCATTGCCTTTCTTTTCCCACTATATCCGTCCATTTCCAGCTATGTCCGTCCATTTCTATCTATATCCGTCCATTTCTAGTTATGCCCGAATATGTCTGGCTATGTATACCCATTTCTAGCTATGTCCGCCCATTCCATGCTATCTCCATCCATTTCTAGATAGGTCTGCCCATTTCTAGCTATGCCCCTCTATTTCTAGCTATGTATGTCCATTTCTAGCTATGGCCGCAGATTTCTAGCTATGGCCGCACATTTCGAGCTATGTCCGCCCCTTTCTAGCTATGCCCGTCCATTTCCAGCTCTATCCCTCCATTTCTACCTATGACTGACTAGTTCTAGCTATGTCCGCCCAGTTCTAGGTATGTCTGCCCATTTCTAGCTATGTCCCTCTATTTCTAGCTCTATCCGTCCATGTCTAGCTATGTCCGTCCATTTCTCGTTATGTCCGTCCATTTCTAGCTACGCTCCGCCGCGCTGCTTTACGCGTGTTGTAATCGATTTAAAGTTTTCAAACCAGAATCTAAATCACAAGGTAACTATGCAGACACGTCGGTGAATATTCTGAAACTAAATTAACTGGTGATATTGCTTAAGTACGGCAATAACAGCTCCTAGTCAATTTAGTTTCAATATAGTCAACACAATATTTATTAAATTGTCAATTTATCAACGATATACATTTAGTAACGAATTATTTTTCGTGACGGAACTACGTATGATTGCTGTATTCTGCGGCTGCAGTAATAGAAACATCCTACAGCTGCAATCAGTCATTGTTCGCTTTTACCCACTGTGTCTGGTCCTCAGCCGAAATCCTTAGCTTCCCCATCTCCATTGTTGACTTGAGTGTACCGAGTCCTGCTTTCTTGAGGCCACCTCGTAGCACGCTTAGCAGATTTAAGCAATGCCGTCCTCTCATGGCTTTGTATTTTCTGGCTCCAAGTAGGGAGAGTTCCAAGGCTCTCTGTTCTGGTGCCTCTTCTTGCATCCTTAGCACATGACCAAACATGTTGGACGCATTTTACAGACAGCGGCGACGTATTACACGTATAGCGCATCATTTGAAATTATGCTTTCTGACCATCGGTATCCAGCGATGGTGTGTAGGTGTTTGCAATAGCAGACATCGAGTTTGTCTAGAGCTGACCTTGGAGATGTCCAGCTGATACAGGTATGCAGCATCAAGGATACGCAGGGCATCTTTGATCGGATCCTTAGCACCAGAAAGACTGGAAAGCAATGTTTCCCATTACGCAGGGTGCAGCAATGTCAGCAGTACTGCAAAGCAGTGATCACATGATTTTACTTTTCCTCCATGATACGCCGCCACGAAGTGGATCGTCATTTTCTTTGGTTGCATGCTTTGTAGATAGGTATATGTGGGTGAACTCTGTTTTGGAGTCATTCATAAAGGGATTCTCAAATTTTAGTTTGCTATTGGGAGAAGTTCGTCAATGTGTTTCTTTTCCCTCGTTTATGAAGTCCACATCCTCGGCATATTCCATTTATAGCGGCATACCCAGTATTGACACTGGGGGTGGAGTGGAGGTGAAGGGTTTGCAGGTAGGGTAGGGAGGGTGGGTTTCTTCTGCATCCTTGGTATAAAACTATGTTTTATGGGAAAGAGTTTTGCTTTAGATCGACATTTCATCTTATATCTCTCCATAGTTTCGCCATATCGTGACTAAACTTGGACACATGCTTCCATATATCAAGTGGCTTGAGCATAATGATATTGAGGTCATGAGGTTCAACGACACTGTGACCTTGACATAGAACTCTATTTTCTACGGTTGAGTTTATGGTTGAGATCAAAATATCTCATATCTCCACATGACGTCATGTACCCTATTTCGACTGAACTTGGACACGCGCTTCCGTATATGAAGGGGATTGAGCATAATGATGTTGCTGTCACGAGGTCTAAGTCATTGTAACATTTGACTTGTATAAAATGCAGACTTTAACAGCTAGGTTCTTCTGGTTATCGCATGTTGTCTTTATTTCAGAATTGGCCAAACTGTTGGAACTAAGCATGACCATCCATTTGAGTCCCCTCAAACAATAGGAGCAGCACGATGGCATTCAGAATTCTGAGGTCAAGGTTATAGTGATCTTAATACAAATCTAGATTTGCATTTGAAAATGCAAAATGGCAAGATTTTCGATCCGGCTCAGATTCCGGCACATCAAAGGGTGTGACCCTACACTAGGATTGTACAATTTTGATCGTGATCCAGAAAGATCCCCAAATATCCGGACAATCCATTAAAATCCTAAAATGTTGCACAATTTGACAAAAAACGTGAGGGCGAGGGTCTGCATTCTCTGATTGCTTTGTAATTCGGGTTTTGATTGTTACCTTACCCCTTTAATAACTAAATTGTGTCAAAGATATCAAAATATTTGGTTATTGAAAGTCCATTTGCAGGCCAAGAGAAGACTATTAAAAACAATTACAACTGGAATGACTGGCTCGATTACCGAGCAGTCATTCCAGTGGTAAATTTTCAAAAAAATAGTCTCCTCTTTGCCTGCAAATGGAGATTACAATAGAGCACTGCATGGAACAGTTTTGGTCGTCTTAGTCGCGAGAGGGTTAAATGCTCCATTATCAGTATCCTGTTGAGTATTCTAGATGTCTGACATTCCATGGCCATTTAAACAGTCTTCTACAGTATCTTAGACACACGATTCCTTATATCTAGTGGATTGAGCGTAATGATATTGAAGTCATGAGGCTAAAGTTCAAGGTCACTGTGACCATGAACTCAGCCAATGGGATTAGAAAATGTAATTACGCCTCAGATTTGTCTTAAACATTTAAACATTTTCTCATGGAACATGTCCATCTGTAAACCAAGAGAAGGTTATTTTTGCAAATTTACAACTGGAATGTCTGGCTCGGTTATCGAGCCAGTCATTCCAGTGGTAAATTTGCGAAAATAGTCTTCTCTTGGTCTGTAAATGGACATTTCTCAAGACCGCTTGAGAAGTCGTTTCTGGATGGTATACGCGTTAAATGGTTACGGCAGGATATTTTTTCGGAGAGGTGTCTTGAACCAGTATGAGAGCGCCTTTATCTGTATTTTGCTAATCATTGTTAAGAGACATAGTTATGCATGTATCATTATTAATCTGGTGGATTTGTTCACTTTAAGTATTATTTTACCAAATCTTAATAACAGCTTTTCCGACATATCCGGGCCATAGGTTCCCCGTATTTCTGACCCGTGTGTAAGTACCGCGATGCTGACGGTCCCAAATGAGTGAAGCTGTAAGGCAGGTAAATTACGTGTACTACTTTTTTGTAGGACAGGGTACATAGATCTACTTGTTGCCTCAAACTGATTACCTACAGCTGGGGTCAGCCAGGCTACTGTTAAGCTAACACCTACTGACTAAGGCCGTGTTCTCATACAGCCACTATTTCGGTAAAGACCAGGTATATCTACTAGCGTTCTCATTGAGCTGGCTCTTGTACGGGAATAAAGACGTCATTTATTATGAAATTTAATCCCACAAAATCGGCGGGTTATGTTCCTATGTATCGCTATGTCTTCTCTATGCGAACGCAACCTATTCACTCAAAATTTGCCAGGTAGCGCCGCAATCAGCAATCAGCATCTTATCTGGCTCTCCACCAGGTAGCTCCACCGTCCTGTCCACGACTATCTTCCAGCAGTGTGAATGCAAACCGATATATCAGATATATATTTTAACCTGCATAGTGCGCAAAATAGTTAAACAGGATTAGGCAATGAGAACGAGGCCTAAGTGTCGACAATGGCTTTGGTTTCCCCCTTATATAAGAATTATGGTTTATTTTTTACTTTTCCCCGAGAAAATACAGTAATTTCCCACTTTTCGGTACTAATTACTTCTAGTTTCCATTGTATGTTGGGTTATCTAACTGGCTTTACATGTGTTCTAGATTATTGGGCAGAAGACCCGTGCCGTTCTATAGTACCAGTTTGATAAGAACGCATATCTGCTCGTGCTTGACATATTTTCGTATAAGCTTTGCAACGGCGCTCCCTTTATTTCAGTACCCATATACGGCCTTTCAGTGTGAATAGTAGCTGGGGGAAGTTACCACCTTGACGAACCAGAGCGCTAGATGCAACTTGCTCGGACAGCCCATTTGTTCTGACACAGGAATTGGTGTTCACGTATAGGGTAGGAATTGCTCTGAGGATCATTTCGTTGACAAATAACGCTTTACCACAATTAAATATCTGTTAACAATTTAACCCTCATATCAGCCAAACACGGCTTCTGCAGTGGTCTTGAGAAACATCCATTTACAGATCAAGAGAAGACCATTTTTGAAAATTTACCCCTGGAATGACTGGTTCGATGACGAGCCAGTCATTCCAGTAGTAAATTTTCAAAAATAGTCTTCTCTTGATCTACAAATGGACATTTTCTATGAGAAAATTGGAAATTCCGTGAAAAATGTAAGTGTTAAACGGTTAACCGTATCGAAGGTATTTTTTGCAGTCAGGACTGATAATTGAAGCACTAAATGAAGGGATCCGATAACGCGGACTACTTGACCGATAATGGACCAATATCGGGTCGCATCGACCCGGTATTGGTCAAGTACCAGACCAGAAACATGTATTATCAAGAAGTCGTAAATGTGACAGATTAGTATAACGTTAAATCGTGAAAACATATAGGCCTATGGCGGAAAAGATATGGCAGTTCAATGATACACGCACAACAAGCGCGTTACCGATAAATTAGGCTTGTAATTAATAGATCGGTTACGTTTCTGAAGTATATGACATCCTATTCAATTACATCACATGTAAGCGGACGTCGCAATCAAAATGTGTAATGAATTATGTACCTAGGTCTATCATGAACATTGGATAGTCCGACACGTGCACGAGTTGCGTATCTTTAATATTTAATAAAGATTATGTTGAATATTTCGAAACTAATTTTACTGGATGCTATTGCTGCCATAGGCAGCCAGCAACAGCACGCAGTCAAATTAGCTTCAAAATATTCAACATGTTGCCTGTATAGTTACCTTGAAATTGGGCTTATAGGAATTCATGTTTCAAAGTATATAACTCGATCCCAGCGCGTGCAAATCATGGGTAATGCTTAGCGAGAAATGGATCCCTTGATTGATTACTGTCACTAAGAAGTAGGTATAGCCCATATTGCCTATGCTCGTGCGCATGCGCGCGCTACTTCCGTTTTAATGTAAATACACCTACGCAAATGGCTATGCGATCGCTTTACTAACGTTGTCAACAGTGATAATTTAGCGTATAATTTGAATCATATCTTATTACGGCGAACACTGTTGTGTTGTAAATTGCTCAAATTCATACTGCCAGCTCCAACAATGGATGAAATTAGATTGTAACACTTGGTCGCGAAAAGGCACACGTAGTTGTGTGAAGCCGTTCAAAATGTAGGCCTACGCTTTTCCGTTAGAGACGAACGGTGTACATAATCGAGTTAAGTCGACAAAACATGGCAACAGAATAGATGTAAATGAGAACTCGCAGGCGTGGGGACAGTTGCTACCCCTGAGATTTGAGAAATGTAGGCCTACGTTTTAAAATACCCATTTACCAGCCATTCGCTAGCAAATAATAATAAAATAGCTTCATAGCCAGCTGACGGTACATATTTACCGCCAGTAATGATTTAGACATGTAGAATTTCTCGGAGAACGCCCGCACCTCGCCTGCCCCTTTGCCACCCGACCCCACCCCATGTACAACAGCGCCTAGTCCGTCATTAATTAAGCGTTCGTGACGAACTTAACGAAGTCATTCAAGAGGTAATGGATTTTGACGTCATCTTACCCGTCACGTAGTTGCTTATGGCGTCATATGATTGATGGATAAACTGGACCCCTCCATTATACACGTACATTATTTATAGGTAATTTGTCTGGGAACTGTTGCTGCCATGACAGCAAAAAATCCGAATGCAATTAGTTTCAAAATATTCAACAGAATGGAATACTACATACAATTCTTACACTTTCGTGACAGACGTTTTATTTTTGTGACAGAGTTACGACATTATCCCCAGACGTTAAAAAGACCGTGGTGGGTGTGTGGTGTGTGTGGGTGTGTGGATATTGTAATCGCCTCTGTCCATCCATCTTTCAATTCGGATATTTCCTCCAAAATCCTTTGTCGGAATGCAATCAAATGTTTTATGTGAGATACAGATATAATTGGGATAGCAAAATGACATTTACCTACTGATCCGACCCCATGGTTGGGGTGGGCGCATGCTTGATGTGAAGGGGATTGGGCAGAAGGTCACAATGGACCTTTCCGGTTTTAGCTATGCCCCGCCCATCTCCAGCTAAGCTCCGCCCACACCTCGCTCCTGTTGGGATCGATCGATCTCTGAACACCCTGATTATCAATTTCCAAAAAACTATACAGGTAAGCTGTTGAATATTTTGAAACTAATTTGACTGGGTGCTGTTGCTGCCTAAGGCAGCAACAGCACTCAGTCAAATTAGTTTCAAAATATTCAACAGCATGTTTATTAAATAGCAAAGAATTACAAAGATATACAATTCATACAACGTGTCGGACCATTTGAGATTTGGTGACGGTCTATATGGAACCCTTTGTGAGGTAATGATTACAACGCCATCATACCCGCGCTGAACTGATTATGACGTCATACGAGGTCTGATGATGAATGGATACTCTGGAAAGGTGAATTGGCGGAATTCAATAAAATTCGGTATGTTAGTTACCCATATGATTGTGAATTGTTAGACGATGTTTACATTAGGCTCCGCCACCAGGGTGCGGGTCAGGTGGAAGGGGGAGGGGATAGTGCGAGGGCACGGCAAAGCTGGCGAAAGCGCGGCTATTTGCGATTACGTGTCGTCGAGTGCACGTTCTAGCTTTGATTGCGACGTCAACTAACACGTTATGTGTTTGATTATGACTTCAGCTACTTGAGTTCCGGATTTGGAGGCAAATACGTGTTTATATAGACATGAACTATGTGTAAAACTGTCATTAGCATACATCCTTTACCTAGGGATAAACACGATCAATTATTTACGCACCCACCCCACCCTCCCTCAAACCCCACCCCTTCCAACCCCAACCCCAACCCCACCACGGAGTCACACAATGAAGTGATCCGATCTGTTTCTGATATATACAGCGGAATTCGGTGGTAACTGTTTTTGACCGTAATTACTGTAACTAGCTAGCCGGTTAGTGATGTGTGTGTACAGAGCATCACGCAGTACCTCGCATGTACACACATCACAGAAACAGCGTATTTTTACATAAGATTGTTATTGTCACATCGGGGATGCTGTGACACAGTAAGCGTAACGTCTGCACATGGCATACATACTCTATTGATCGACACGAAAGAGAAATGTGACAGCGATTGACTCGGATGAAACTTTTATTTAAGAAACACAGAAAACGTTTTAAGCCGCATTTCAACTGAAGTCTATGTCAATTGAACGCTCCATTTCTAGCCATGCCCCGCTCATTACTATCTAGGCCCCACCCACTTTTATGGGTGTTGAAATCCAAGGGAAACTTTGAAATCTTAATTTCTATAATCTAAATTCCAAGGTACCCATACAGGTAAGCTGTTGACGATTTTGAAATCAATTTGACTGACAGCCGTTGCTGCCTATGGCCATAGTCAGGGACGGCGTCCAGTCAAATTATTTTCAATATTTTCAACACACCGTTTATTAAAATGTAACTTCACCAACGACATACAATTCGGACGCTTTCGTGGGCTTTCTCAGCTTTGAGATAGATAGATTTACGTTATATTTATTGTGACGTCAGCTAACAACTCGACTTTTATCTATGCCATGACCACCTTTACTTTAATATATGCATTGAATCCTAATTTACCAGAATCCAAATTCGTGGTAATTATACAGCTAACCTGTTGAATATTTTGAAATGAATTTGACTGGCGGCTGTTGCTCTTTAATTAGCAGTAACAGCGCCGAGTCAGATTAGTTTCAAAATACTTAACATAATGTTTATTAAATAGTAAATTCCTACAACTGACGGACGATTCCGGGGTCACGACAGATTATTTCTGTCAATGTTGATTGTGACGCCAGCATACATGTGATGTAATTGATTATGATGTCATATACTTGACTGACAGATTGTATCCATCCATTAATTATGACGTCCGGTACTTGAGTGACTGTTCGGATCTCTCTACTGGCTTGCATTGGATGCTCATTTGGACATGTATTGCATATTAGTAAGCACTTGTCGATCAGATCCCAGTAAGGTATACCAACCTTGATTACGATGTGTAGGTATAACTAAACAAATCATATTTATTTATAATTCTGTACTATGCAATTTCTGTGAGACAGGTGGTGCTTCAGTTTCATCCACAAATGATTTATTAACAAGTCCTGATGACGTATTCCGCCCTACAAATTCCGCCTCGTTTGGGTTGCATACTTGGTACTCGTCTTATCCTTGTCTTGTAATCTCATCTGCAGGTACTTCGTCATATGATTTCAGGTAGCGTCGCCGGTGGTTTATAAAAGAATAATGCCAGCAGGTACATAGATGCCGTGGTGGGGTTGATCAAAAAGGACAATAGAAAAAATGTTTCGTGATAGCTCATAGCGATCATAAACCAAACACGCGTACAGATTATAGTCAGTCGATTTGCGATGGTACTTACACGCCAGGTCTACAACTGCCCCTAGAGCTATTGGCCCGGCACTGTACCTGTAGGAATAAGACAATGTAAGGTACAGAAACTAAGGATATCCAAGATTATATTTTCGTGATAATTCTTTGTTAATTCCTTTTGCATTTGAATGTTTGAAATCATATTCATATCAAAAATATTTATTGAAAACAACGATGTGGTAGGCAGGTACGAAACGGCATCACGCTGCAGTGATTTCTTTACCATACCGACAATTATAGTCGCTCCTGATTCACAGGGCTTACAACATTCCGAACCGCCAGTGTTTGGATTGGAAGTCGATGAACGTGTTTGGTAGAGTGGTGGAAATAAATACATAAATCAGCAAATGAATGAATGAATGAATGAATGAATGAATGAATGAATGAATGAATGAATGAATGAATGAATGGGTGGGTGGGTGGGTGGGTGGGTGGGTGGGTGGGTGGATGGATTGATGGATGGATGGATGAAGGGGCGGCTGGAAAGAAAGGGAGACGGGCAGACGAATGGGAGTGATAAAAGAGTACGTCATGTTGATGTAATATCATAGTTTAGTGCCCGACCGTAACAATTTGCTGATAAAACTAAACCGTTTATCAATGAGTTTGGACGTGGTGAAAATCAATGCCTAATTTTTCCTGTCTATAGCGGGCACATTATGGATCATAAAAGAGCGTTCATTAATGACACGGTGTTGCTTAATAAAAAATTACTTTTCGCAGTGAATGCTTTGGTGTCCACAATATCGGGTATTTCTTTAGATACGTGGTCTTATGGCCATCTATCTTAAAGAGCTACCGCCATGTGGCCCTCTAAAGTGGGTCCATTATAAACAATTTCTACCTTGTATGTAATACGAGGGGCTTGCTATCTACATCATTAAGAGGTGGGGAGGGCGTGAATAGGGTAACCGTTTTTGCCTTTACATTTGACCTGACCAGTGGTTTCATAATATAAGTTAGCTAATACAGAAAATGTATTTCCAGGTTAGAACACGAATGATTCTTAGTAGGCATGCTTGAATGGAAAAGAAAAGAAAAGAACTAACCCTTTTATCCGGCAAATATCCTACTTTACATTATTTACGCTATAGAAATTTAGTTGCTGGATATTTTGATTCTAATTTGGCTTAGAGGTGCCGATTACAGTGAAAGCAAGAACGTATAGTAGAATTAAATTTAAACTATTTCACTTGTTACCCCAATATGAGATACTGTGATGTCAAGGTTGAAAATGGTTAGACGTTTATCGCCCTTGCCCAGATCGCATTCCTAGTAGACCTAATAGGCCTACTAATACATGGTTGCCACTGCATAGGTCGCACTGGCGACGCCTTAACTCTAAGGGTGGTTCATTAACGTATGACTTATTTAAAACTTAAATAAATGGTATAGCAAGTTTTATCACAGCAGTTACATATGTCCCGAGTCCACAGCATGTACACCTATGCCATTAGCAAAATTATGGTATGTATTAGGCAACTTACTAGATTATTCAGGAAAAAGAAAAACATCACATGCTGGATACCAAGTCTGTGCGTCAATGTGTATTGTCAGCTCATACATATGCACATGATTGTACACTGCGCTCCACGGCCATCAAACCCACGGATAGTTCATATCTTAATATTACCGTGGTATGGATTTCCCTGCATCGCCATATTATTAATTTAGCACCAAAATGTGTGAACTAGAACGAAATGTCATTAAAGCACTGTCAAAGTCTAATAATTATAACATATAATTCAACAATATACAAATGTCAAGAAATCTGTCAGCAAAAACCAAACATGATATAATTTTGCGATAACTTTTGTCAAAGCAAACTAACAAAAATGTTTAATTCAGTGATGTCCGTATACTGATTTTGCATGGAATATGATTTGTGCGACTACTAACTCCAGGGATGAGAAACATATTGCTCTCCTAACCCTAGGAAAAATGTCAAATTTGAACCGTAACCGATTGGCATGAAAAGCAGCAGCATTAGAATTTTTTATTTCCAACAAAAACATTGAAATTAGTATTTCCGCTTAAGAATCTCATTCCCGTAACTTACACCACACCTATTACTGTTACCCACCAAAATTTCAGACACTCCTGTGACATATTAAAACTGGTCTTAATGACATATAACTAAAGCGCTAACATATGTACGCTATATGACCTAAGAGAAGTTTGTCGCAACCTACAACCACATGGTAAAAATATGCAATAAAATATTGTAAAACTTACACAAGTCTGGAGAGATTAAGTCATACAGTTCAAACAATCATGATCCACATTAAATGTTCATGTTTGACCATGTGCTAAGGATGCCATGGGACACATCAGCACAGGGAGCCTTAGAATACACCCTATTGGGAGTCAGCAAAAACAGAGCCAGGAGAGGACGTCATTGCATAAATCTGGTAAGTATGCTAAGAGGTGACCTCAGGAAAGCAGACCTTGCTACGGTCAAGAATGGACCTGAGGAAGCTAGTGATTTCGGCTGAGGACAAGAAACAGTGGTCAAAAGCGAAGAAGGACTGATTTCAGCTGTAGGATATCTCTACTAGTAGCCGCAGAATACAGTAATTATACATACACATTCAAATAAATATAGCCAGACGATATCACTCAGGGTATACTGTATTAGTGACTAGTGTCTGTTGTCTATAGGCGCGTCCAATAAGACAGGTTTTACTCTCTATGGTGACTAAGTGGATGTGGTTTATGAGGTGGTCCAATAAGACATAATTTACCGTCTATTGTGGCTGGGTTTCTTTCGTCTATAAGGTGCTACCATAAGACAGGTTTTACTGTCTATAGTGACAAAGTGTATGTGGTCTATAATGTGATCCAATAAGACAGCTTTCATTGTTTATTGTGACTAAGTGTATGTGCCATATGACGTGGTCCAATAAGACAGGTTTATAGTCTATTATGTCTAAGTGTCTGTGGTCTATACGGTGGTCCAATAAGGCAGGATGTACTGCCTATGCTGACTAAGTGTATATGGTATATGTGGTTGTCCAATAATATAGTCTTTACTGTCTAGTGACTAAGTGTATGTGGTCTATAAGTTGGTCTACTATGACAAGATGTTGTGTATATGGTAACCTAGTGTATGTGGT
The DNA here is from genome assembly GCA_034401795.1 of Chaetoderma sp. LZ-2023a. Classification (NCBI taxonomy): domain Eukaryota; kingdom Metazoa; phylum Mollusca; class Caudofoveata; order Chaetodermatida; family Chaetodermatidae; genus Chaetoderma; species Chaetoderma sp. LZ-2023a. The sequence goes on from CM067375.1 coordinate 14,565,381, forward strand.
CTATGAGGTTGTCCAATAAGACAACTTTTACTATCTATAGTAACTAAGTGTATGTGATCTATATGGTGGTCCACTAAGACAGGTTTTACTATATATTCTGACTAGTCGTCTGGGTTCAATAATGTGATCCAATAAGAGATGTTTTACTTCTATTGTGTCTGGTCTACAAGGTGGTTGGATAAGACAGGTTTACTATGTATTCTGACTAAGTGTATGCAGTCCATGAGGTGGTCCAATAAGACATTTTTTACAGTCCATGGTATCTAAGTGTCTGTGGTCTATAAGATGGCACAAGAGCACTACTTTACTTCCATAGCGTCTTTGGTGTATAAAGTAATCCAATAAGATACGTTTTTATTGTCTGTAGTGTCAACGTGTATACGTGTCTGTGGCATATGCGGTAGGCCAATAATATAGGTTTTACTGCCTGTGGTGTCTGTGGTCTATAAGGTGGTCCAATAAAACGGGTATTGTTGTCTATGGCGACGAGATACATGTAGTACTCTATATTGTCTACTCTATAAGGTGATCCAATAAGCTAGACTATACCATCTATGCTGAGTAGGTCTATGCGGTCTATAACGGTGATCTAATAAGACAGGTTTTAGAGTATAATTTGTTTGTGGCCTATATGATGGTCCAATAACACACATTTTGCTACTATAGTGCATGTGTATAAGGTGGTACAATACGATATTTTAAAATGTCTGTGGTATTTAAGTGTGCGTGGTCTATAAGGTGGTCAAATAAGACATGTTTTGCTTTCTATGGTGACCAAGTCTCTAT
>CM067375.1:14568666-14608666 GCA_034401795.1 Chaetoderma sp. LZ-2023a
TACGTCTCTTCTGTCATGTATATAATGTCGTCCAATAAGTTAGCTTTTACTGTATATGCTGACTAAGTGTCTGTAGTCTATAAGGTGAACCAATAAGACAGGTTTTACGTCTCTTCTGTCATGTATATAATGTCGTCCAATAAGTTAGCTTTTACTCTATATGCTGACTAAGTGTCTGTAGTCTATAAGGTGAACCAATAAGACAGGTTTTACGTCTCTTCTGTCATGTATATAATGTCGTCCAATAAGTTAGCTTTTACTCTATATGCTGACTAAGTGTCTGTAGTCTATAAGGTGAACCAATAAGACAGGTTTTACGTCTCTTCTGTCATGTATATAATGTCGTCCAATAAGTTAGCTTTTACTGTATATGCTGACTAAGTGTCTGTAGTCTATAAGGTGTACCAATAAGACAGGTTTTACGTCTCTTCTGTCATGTATATAATGTTGTCCAATAAGTTAGCTTTTACTGTATATTCTGACTAAGTGTCTGTAGTCTATAAGGTGAACCAATAAGACAGGTTTTACGTCTCTTCTGTCATGTATATAATGTCGTCCAATAAGTTAGCTTTTACTGTATATGCTGACTAAGTGTCTGTAGTCTATAAGGTGAACCAATAAGACAGGTTTTACGTCTCTTCTGTCATGTATATAATGTCGTCCAATAAGTTAGCTTTTACTCTATATGCTGACTAAGTGTCTGTAGTCTATAAGGTGAACCAATAAGACAGGTTTTACGTCTCTTCTGTCATGTATATAATGTTGTCCAATAAGTTAGCTTTTACTGTATATGCTGACTAAGTGTCTGTAGTCTATAAGGTGAACCAATAAGACAGGTTTTACGTCTCTTCTGTCATGTATATAATGTCGTCCAATAAGTTAGCTTTTACTCTATATGCTGACTAAGTGTCTGTAGTCTATAGGGTGAACCAATAAGACAGGTTTTACGTCTCTTCTGTCATGTATATAATGTCGTCCAATAAGTTAGCTTTTACTCTATATGCTGACTAAGTGTCTGTAGTCTATAGGGTGAACCAATAAGACAGGTTTTACGTCTCTTCTGTCATGTATATAATGTCGTCCAATAAGTTAGCTTTTACTGTATATGCTGACTAAGTGTCTGTAGTCTATAAGGTGAACCAATAAGACAGGTTTTACGTCTCTTCTGTCATGTATATAATGTTGTCCAATAAGTTAGCTTTTACTCTATATTCTGACTAAGTGTCTGTAGTCTATAAGGTGAACCAATAAGACAGGTTTTACGTCTCTTCTGTCATGCATATAATGTCGTCCAATAAGTTAGCTTTTACTGTATATGCTGACTAAGTGTCTGTAGTCTATAAGGTGAACCAATAAGACAGGTTTTACGTCTCTTCTGTCATGTATATAATGTCGTCCAATAAGTTAGCTTTTACTGTATATGCTGACTAAGTGTCTGTAGTCTATAAGGTGAACCAATAAGACAGGTTTTACGTCTCTTCTGTCATGTATATAATGTCGTCCAATAAGTTAGCTTTTACTGTATATTCTGACTAAGTGTCTGTAGTCTATAAGGTGTACCAATAAGACAGGTTTTACGTCTCTTCTGTCATGTATATAATGTCGTCCAATAAGTTAGCTTTTACTGTATATGCTGACTAAGTGTCTGTAGTCTATAAGGTGCACCAATAAGACAGGTTTTACGTCTCTTCTGTCATGTATATAATGTTGTCCAATAAGTTAGCTTTTACTGTATATGCTGACTAAGTGTCTGTAGTCTATAAGGTGAACCAATAAGACAGGTTTTACGTCTCTTCTGTCATGTATATAATGTCGTCCAATAAGTTAGCTTTTACTGTATATGCTGACTAAGTGTCTGTAGTCTATAAGGTGAACCAATAAGACAGGTTTTACGTCTCTTCTGTCATGTATATAATGTCGTCCAATAAGTTAGCTTTTACTGTATATTCTGACTAAGTGTCTGTAGTCTATAAGGTGAACCAATAAGACAGGTTTTACGTCTCTTCTGTCATGCATATAATGTCGTCCAATAAGTTAGCTTTTACTGTATATGCTGACTAAGTGTCTGTAGTCTATAAGGTGAACCAATAAGACAGGTTTTACGTCTCTTCTGTCATGCATATAATGTCGTCCAATAAGTTAGCTTTTACTGTATATGCTGACTAAGTGTCTGTAGTCTATAAGGTGAACCAATAAGACAGGTTTTACGTCTCTTCTGTCATGTATATAATGTCGTCCAATAAGTTAGCTTTTACTCTATATGCTGACTAAGTGTCTGTAGTCTATAAGGTGAACCAATAAGACAGGTTTTACGTCTCTTCTGTCATGTATATAATGTCGTCCAATAAGTTAGCTTTTACTGTATATGCTGACTAAGTGTCTGTAGTCTATAAGGTGAACCAATAAGACAGGTTTTACGTCTCTTCTGTCATGTATATAATGTCGTCCAATAAGTTAGCTTTTACTGTATATGCTGACTAAGTGTCTGTAGTCTATAGGGTGAACCAATAAGACAGGTTTTACGTCTCTTCTGTCATGTATATAATGTCGTCCAATAAGTTAGCTTTTACTGTATATGCTGACTAAGTGTCTGTAGTCTATAAGGTGAACCAATAAGACAGGTTTTACGTCTCTTCTTTCATGTATATAATGTCGTCCAATAAGTTAGCTTTTACTCTATATGCTGACTAAGTGTCTGTAGTCTATAAGGTGAACCAATAAGACAGGTTTTACGTCTCTTCTGTCATGTATATAATGTCGTCCAATAAGTTAGCTTTTACTCTATATGCTGACTAAGTGTCTGTAGTCTATAAGGTGAACCAATAAGACAGGTTTTACGTCTCTTCTGTCATGTATATAATGTCGTCCAATAAGTTAGCTTTTACTGTATATGCTGACTAAGTGTCTGTAGTCTATAAGGTGTACCAATAAGACAGGTTTTACGTCTCTTCTGTCATGTATATAATGTTGTCCAATAAGTTAGCTTTTACTGTATATTCTGACTAAGTGTCTGTAGTCTATAAGGTGAACCAATAAGACAGGTTTTACGTCTCTTCTGTCATGTATATAATGTCGTCCAATAAGTTAGCTTTTACTGTATATGCTGACTAAGTGTCTGTAGTCTATAAGGTGAACCAATAAGACAGGTTTTACGTCTCTTCTGTCATGTATATAATGTTGTCCAATAAGTTAGCTTTTACTGTATATGCTGACTAAGTGTCTGTAGTCTATAAGGTGAACCAATAAGACAGGTTTTACGTCTCTTCTGTCATGTATATAATGTCGTCCAATAAGTTAGCTTTTACTCTATATGCTGACTAAGTGTCTGTAGTCTATAGGGTGAACCAATAAGACAGGTTTTACGTCTCTTCTGTCATGTATATAATGTCGTCCAATAAGTTAGCTTTTACTCTATATGCTGACTAAGTGTCTGTAGTCTATAGGGTGAACCAATAAGACAGGTTTTACGTCTCTTCTGTCATGTATATAATGTCGTCCAATAAGTTAGCTTTTACTGTATATGCTGACTAAGTGTCTGTAGTCTATAAGGTGAACCAATAAGACAGGTTTTACGTCTCTTCTGTCATGTATATAATGTCGTCCAATAAGTTAGCTTTTACTGTATATGCTGACTAAGTGTCTGTAGTCTATAAGGTGAACCAATAAGACAGGTTTTACGTCTCTTCTGTCATGTATATAATGTCGTCCAATAAGTTAGCTTTTACTGTATATGCTGACTAAGTGTCTGTAGTCTATAAGGTGAACCAATAAGACAGGTTTTACGTCTCTTCTGTCATGTATATAATGTCGTCCAATAAGTTAGCTTTTACTGTATATTCTGACTAAGTGTCTGTAGTCTATAAGGTGTACCAATAAGACAGGTTTTACGTCTCTTCTGTCATGTATATAATGTCGTCCAATAAGTTAGCTTTTACTGTATATGCTGACTAAGTGTCTGTAGTCTATAAGGTGAACCAATAAGACAGGTTTTACGTCTCTTCTGTCATGTATATAATGTCGTCCAATAAGTTAGCTTTTACTGTATATTCTGACTAAGTGTCTGTAGTCTATAAGGTGAACCAATAAGACAGGTTTTACGTCTCTTCTGTCATGCATATAATGTCGTCCAATAAGTTAGCTTTTACTGTATATGCTGACTAAGTGTCTGTAGTCTATAAGGTGAACCAATAAGACAGGTTTTACGTCTCTTCTGTCATGTATATAATGTCGTCCAATAAGTTAGCTTTTACTGTATATGCTGACTAAGTGTCTGTAGTCTATAAGGTGAACCAATAAGACAGGTTTTACGTCTCTTCTGTCATGTATATAATGTTGTCCAATAAGTTAGCTTTTACTGTATATGCTGACTAAGTGTCTGTAGATTATGAGGTGGACCAATAAGACAGGTTTTATAGTCTATTGTGGCTAGGTGTCTGTCGTCTATAATGTATTCCAATAAGACAGGTTTTACAGTCTATTGTGGCTAGGTGTCTGTCGTCTATAATATATTCCAATAAGACAGGTTTTATTGTCTATAGTGACTAAGTGTCTGTGGTCTATTACTACTGGATGCAGGCCCCATTAACCAGCCAGTAAAATACCATGAAAGAAAAGCCATTAAAACACCGTGAATATTGCCGCGGTTAATGGCCAATTTACTGGTGTTTTATTGGTAATTTAATAAATAACCATTAAAACGCACGCACGCATGCACGCACGCACGCACGCACGCACGCACGCACGCACGCACGCACGCACGCACGCACGCACGCACGCACGCACGCACGCACGCACGCACGCACTCATGCACGCAGATATGTATATATATATATTATGTATAACTGTTGTAATGATGACTGTTAATTCAAAGAAAATGTCTCGCTGCTACAGTCTAACTTTACAGAAATATCTTGTGAAAGATGGCCATTTTATAGTAAAAAATTGTTCAAACTAAATGACCAAGAAACAAAGAAAATATTAAAGAAATGAGCAAAAAATGGCCAGCGATTACAACTGGTCACACTAAAAGAAACCGAGTTATGGGCCTTCTTTAAAGGTGAGTTATCTTCTTGCTCATGGTTCAAATTGATATTGTCTGACGGAATATATCTGCCAAATCTGCTTTTCATCCATCCACAATTGACGAAACGTGATACAAAAGTATTTCCACATAGGATTCAATTGTTGACAGACAAACATACAAATAGTCATTGTAAAAGTAGAACTCGAGTTATAGCAAAGGGTCAAAATGTTTGAAAATTGATATTCATCCATGGAATGACATTTAATGAGGTCATCTGTTCATAATAAGCAAAACAAATTTCCAGGATTTAAATTCATCCACATAAATTAGCAATTAGATGGTCTTAGTAAGAGCTCCGCAAATGGCGCATAATACCCCGCCATGATGACAAAACAATGAACGAATGCTATCAGAAAATAGCTATTTCTTCTTCAGAATGAGACCAGTAATCATATGATGCTTCAAAAAATCCACTAAATAGTCAATTTAACGTCCGGAAACCAATTTTCAAGATGGCCGCTGTTGGCTGGCAGCTATATTGTATTTCAGATTATCGTCAATTTGATAGGTTTCTTCACGAGACGTAATTCAACCACCCTATGAAGTTTCAAAAGCAATCTGATCAATGGTAAGTGAGATACATGTATCATCCGGATTCCAGAAACCAATTTTCAAGATGGGAGCATATGGCTGGAAGTCATCTGTGATTTCAGATCATTGCCCATTTTGATAGGCTTCATCCCCAGACCTAGTCCAACCACCCTATGAAGTTTCAGTGATCCGATAAATGGTAATGGTGTTATCATCCGGAAAACAATTTTCAAAATGGCCACCAGTGACTGGTGGCCATCTTTAATTTCGGATCATTGTCGATTTTGATAGGTTTCTTCCCCAGACCTAGTCCAACCACCTAATGAAGTTTCAAAGCGATCATATATACGGTAATGCAGGGTTATCATCCGGAAACCACTTTGCCACCCACCCGCCTGGACCACGTCATCGCATAATACCCCGCTACTTTCTTTGTCGGGGTATAAAAACAAGGGGAAGAGTGACTATTTTGACCCCTGATTATAGCAAAATGGATTTGGACAGAAAAGCGAATCATCTATCTCCTATATATTCCTTATTCATATCGGGCATAATTAATGAATGTCCCAAGTGCCTTAGTGCTCACCTAGCTGATGAGGAACTGTACTAATTTTTACATTAATTAATGCACAAAAAGCACCATTTGTCCATCAGGCAAGCATAACCTTTGCCATAGACCAATGTTCCATATCATTATTGACCAATGTGGCGATCATCCTTACCACTAATACAAAACCCTTGGTGTCAATGCCACTATTGACTAATGGAAAAGGTGCCATTGACCAATGGGGCAGCCAACCCTGACATTATTGACACAGCAGATGCTACTCACCAGCGGGAAAGTGGTCACAGTAAAATATTTAGATAAGGAAATGCAAGAATATTGATGTCATTGGCATTATTGACCAATGGGGAAAGTACCATTGATCACTGGGTTAGCCATCACTGACACTATTGACCAATGGTTCAAGTGTCACAACACTGACACTTAACCAGAAATGATGGTGAAGTCACAGGACACAATTTGGATGAGGAAATGCAAGAACATTGGTATGATTGACCAACGGGGCAGCCAACCCTGGCACTAATTGTCAAATGATTAAAGTGTGTCATAGGAACATTTCTGCCAAATCTTGTATCAAATGCTGATCCAAATTCATTAACAATTTACGAAACGTGACACAGATTATTTTCCCAATAGGGTCCAATACTTTAAAACACCTTAAAGTACCTGCGTTATGGCACTTAATGCAAGTTGTGACGTCTTAATATTCATAGGGCAAATAGATGTTATAGATATTGGCTAAAGGAATATACCAGCCAAATTTAGTTTTAAACCCTCGACAATTGACTAAACAAATGTACTTTAACCATATGGTTGAATAGTCTGTCTTAATGAACCAGAATTATGGCCCTTGTTTAATGTTGCAGGCCCTTTATATTCATAGTTCAAATAGATATTTGACTGCAGGGACACGCCGGCCAATAGGCTTCAATACTTAAATCCCGTTAATGAACAAGAGTTATGGCCCTTGTTTAAGGATGTGGACACCTTATATTCATAACTGTTGCATAAAGAAACCTATCTGCCAAATTTAGTTTCGCTCCATTGATAAATGACGAAATGTGCCACAAACATCTTTCCCTCATAAGGTTTGATATTTTGAAAATATATCAAGGGCCATAACTATGCTATTTGTGGGTATGGCCACTTCATCTTCATATGCCAAATAGATAGTCCAGAACGGAAAATATCTGCAAAATTTGATTTTAATCCATCGAAAAATGACGAAACATGCCACAAATTCCATATTTCCCCAATATGCTTCAATACTTACAATCTCCTTAATGAACCAGAGTTATGGCCCTTGTTTAAGGGCGTGGCCATTTTATATTCATAACTCTAATAGATGTTGCATAAAGAAGCATCTCTACCAAATTTACTTTTACTCCATTGATAAATGACGAAACGTGCTACACACGTATTTTGCCCATAGTCTTCAATACTTTGACAAATATAGCAAGGGCTATAACGTTGCTAGTTGTGGGCGTGGCCACTTCATGTCCATAAGAAAATGGCTGTTGCAAAACATTATGGCGGACATTCACCTGATACAAATTGCAAACATGAATAATTAATTTACTTTCTATTTTTTTAAATAAAAATATTCTTAATTTTATAATGACCCTTCAGCTTTAAATTTGTGCAAAAACGAAAACTGGTGTCTTAAATAACAGCCTATAACAACTGTCACTGTTACTTTATTTGCACAAGTTTTGCCTTAATAAGTCATGCTTTAGACAAATATTTAAACTTACTTTTGATAAAAATATCACAGATTTTGACAAATAATTAGAAAAATGCCACCTTTGATTGCATTTCTTAAAACTGGCGCAATTAAAAACAAACAGTGTTATGTTGCTATTGATTGGCTAGCATATCATAGAGTCTTGATTCTAAGCAATGAAATTGTGCGTACTATGCATGTTTGACAGATTTAGCGGCGTTACACAGACCCAGAATTACACAGTTTGTGGATATATATGGGAGTCTGTGCTCAAGATTCAAGTAAAGTTCTACAACAACAACAACAACAACAACAACAACAACAACAACAACAACAACAATAATAATAATAATAATAATAATAATACAATAATAAGCTCTTGATGACCTTTGTTAATAATGGCATAAGGTGGTCACGCTAGACAGGTTTCGCTATGTATATGCATAATATAGGTGTACATAGGCCTACATATATGAGAATAAATATAATAACAATAATAATAATAATAATAATAATAATAATAATAATAATAATAAAAATAATAATAATAATAATATTAATAATATTAATAATTAATAATATGAGCAGGATGAACGCCAGCCCCAACCCCAACCATTTCCTCCATCCTTCACATCCATTGGTGGTGAGGGTATGGGGCCGGTGGTTGTCCCATGTGGGGTGGGAGGTGAGGGGTTTGGGATAGTTTGGTGTACGGTTTGGGAGGGTTAAGCCTCCTCCCAAAACGCTGGTGGGACTGAGGGGTGCTCCCTGCGAAAATTAGAAAAATAGATGCTCTGAGAAGCCATTTTCTGTGCCCCTACTGACGTTTATATAATAATGCTTGTAAGTCTAAGTTAATTCTGCATGGTATCAGCATATGCTACAGAGCACCATAATTGAGAGATATATAACTATTCTTAAAGCAGCACGATAGCAGCATACTAAGCAGTATGGTAGCAGCATAGCATTGTTGAAAAAAATAGCTAAAGTTAACACAGAATGAGAGCAGCATACTAGGCAGCATGGTAGCAGCATAATGGCATGGTAAAAGAAAATGACTAACTTAATACAGTATGGTAGCTGCATACCTAGTAGGATGGTAACAGCATATGCTGTTAAATGAGAAATGACCAATGTTAAAGCAGCATGTTAGCAGCATATGCAGCTGAGCAGGCAGGGGAAGCCTTGATCAGCCTGGAGTGTTGCTATAGCTTGTAATCCTGGCTTCTGGTTTTTACTGCCTTTTGGATCCTAGATTATGTCAGGAAATGCCAGAATTCCACAGGCTAAAACATTTCTAGCTTGCAGAGCTTGGAGTAATCTCGGAAATCCAAGAAAATCCAAGCTTTTCACAAATGTCTGGATTTTTCCCCCAGGATTGACACATTTTTATTCTTTAAAAAGTGTGGTGTTAAGTCCACCTATCTTGCACAAAGCAGTAGTTAAGGTATGCGCAAAGCAGACATATATATACAGTAAAGATGTTGAATATTCAGCCTCAACTATCTAATATATATATATATATATATATATATATATATATATATATATATATATATATATATATATATATATATATATATATATATATATATATATATATATATATATATATATATATATATATGATCTCGATAGATAGATGATCCAGATAGATAATTCTAGATAGAGAGATAGACAGATTTAGATAGATAGACAGATAGATAGAGCGACCACCTGAGAGACTGACCGACAGACAGACATTGGGTTTATGGTCAAGAAACTAAGATGAAGATTTCTTCTAGAACCAATGATTAATTAATGACCATTAAAAGGGGTTTTAATGTTCAGCTTATGAGAAAGATATTTTAATGGCAATTAAATCAGCCATCAGTATCTTTAATGGCTTTTTAATGTGATTAACGGCCATCAAATCTGTGATCTATTTGATGTTTGTGATTGATTTGTATATAATGGCCATTAATATTGATACACAAAGCGCATAACAGAATCTCTTATTTAATGACCATCAAACCTCCCTTTATATTTCCCTCATAAGGAAATAATGGCCATCGCAAAATTTATTTTTTAATTAATAGCATATATTAATGGCATTTTAATGGCTGCAGGAGTAGGATTTTCATTGTAATGCTGCTTTTAATGGGACAATCAACAGCTGTTGAAATTTATTCAAACATGGTTTCAAGGGATGATTTAATGGGCTCATGGTATTTTATTGGTAATTTAATGGCAAATTAATGTAATTTTAATGGTATACGGTGGTCTAACACGATGGGGTTTGCTGTCTATCGTGTCTGTTATGTACGAGGTGGTCCATTAAGACACGATTTAGTGTCTATTGTATCTAGTCTATGGTGGTCCAATAAAACAGTTTTCACAGTCTATAGTGACTGGTCTAATGGGTGCAGTCATTTCAATATTCCACGAAGACACGTTTTTACTTCGTTTATCTTTGGTGTGTAAGGTGGTCCAATATATATTTTACTGTCTGTAGTGTCAAAGGGTATCTGACTTATATGCTGATCCAATAAGACAAGTTTTACTGTCTGTGATGACTAATATATATGTGCTATAAGGTGGTACAATAATACAGCTTTTATTGTCTATCATATCAACGTGTATGTGGTATGTGAGGTGGTCTACTAAGACAGGTTTTACAGGCTATTGTGCCTAAGTGTCTGTGGCCTATACGGTGTTCCAAGATGGCAGGTTTTACCATTACTAACGTTGCTACTATTACAGTCGCTACCACAACAACTACAACTACTAAATCAACACCCACTGTCTAGTTTTCTGTCTTTTCCATCAAGTAAACAAGTTTGGGAGAGAATTTCCACCTGTTTCAATGTTCTGTTATTCGTGAATCCAATCTGTCACTAGAGTATCTTACGTCATAATCAACGTTAGCGGATGTCACAATCAAAGTGACATTAGCTCCGTCATGAAAATGCAAGTGTCCGTCACAAAGTGTACGCATTTGATGAATTTACCATTTAATAAAGATTCTGTTGAATAATTTGAAACTAAGAAAATAATCCAGTCAAATTATTATACAACTATTCAACATCTTAGTGTATTGTTAGCTCGAAAATTAGATTCTGGGAATTCAGGAGTCAAGGTTTTACATCTCTCCCATCGTGGTGAAGAAAGTGGACGCGGCTTAGCTAAAAATGACCGTGGGATAGCAAGAGATGAACCCCTCCATGCTATCCTTATTGATTTATACCAGTCGTCACACAAGAAGTAAATAAATAAACATAGTTGTGTTTCACCATATCCCGATGGGCCACTTCACCCAGTCTCGATGGAGAACTTCCCTCAGTCGCGATGTAACACCTCGGCCAGCCCCGAAGGAGCACTTCATCCAGTCCTGATGGAGTACTTCACCTAGTCCCGATGAAGCAATTCATCCAGCTATGAAAATTCAAGTGTCCGTCACAAATTGTACGTATTTGATGAATTTACAATTTAAGAAAAGATTCTGTTGAATAATTCGAAACGAACAAAATAACCCAGTCAAATTATTATACAAATGTTCAACATTTTAGTGTATAGGTAGCTCAAAATTTTGATTCTGTTTGTAAACAGCCAGAAATGAATCCCTCCATGCTGCCATTATTGATTTAGACCAGCCTTCACACAAGAGAAAATAAATAAACATAGTTGCATTTCACCATATCCAGATGGGACACTTCACCCAGACCTGATGGAGAACTTCACCCAGTCCCGATGGAGCACTTCACTCAGTTCCAATGGAGCACTTCATCCAGTCCTGATGGAGCACTTTATCCAGTCCTGATTGAGCACTTCACCTAGTCTCAATGAGGCAATTCATCCAGTCCTGATTGGGTCCTTCACACCGTCCTAAAGGAGCACTTCACCCGATCCTCATGGAGCACTTCACCGGGTCCCGATGTGGCACTTCACCTAGTCACGATGAAGAACTTCATCCACTCCTTATGGATCACTTCATCTGGTCCCGATGGAGCACTTCATCTGGTCCAGATGGAGCACTTCACCCAGTCCCGATGGAGCACTTCATCGGTCCTGATGGAGCACTTCACCGAGTCCCAATGAGGCAATTCATCGAGTCCTAATGGAGGGCTTCACTCAGTCCTGATGGAGCTCTTCATCTGGTCCCGATGGAGCACTCCATCTGGTCCAGATGGAGAACTTCACCGGATCCCGATGGAGAATTTCATCCAGACCCGATGGAGCACTTCACCTGGTCCCAATAGATTACTTCATCCAGTCCTGATTGGGTCCTTCACACGATCCTGATGAAGCACTTCACCCGATCCTCATGGAGCACTTCACCGGGTCCCGATGGAGCACTTCGCCTAGTCCTGATGAAGCACTTCATCCAGTCCTGATGGAGCACTTCATCTGATCCGGATGGAGCACTTCATCCGGTCCAGATGGAGCACTTCACCAGGTCCCGATGGAGCTATTCCCAGCCCTGATGGAGCACTTAAGCCAGTCCAGATGGAGCATTTCACTCAGTCCCAAAGGAGAACTTAATCCAGTCCCAATGGAGCACTTCACCCAGTCCCGGTGGAGAACTTAATCCAGTCCAGATAGAGCACTTCAGTCGGTCATGACGGAGCAATCTGCCCAGTCCCGATGGAGCAGTTCACCTAGTCCTGATAGAGCACTTCACCCGGTACCAATCGAGCAGGTAATCCAGTCCTGGTCTAGCACTTCACCTAATCCCGATGAAGCACTTCATCCAGTCCTGATGGAGCACTTTACCTGGCACTGATGGAACACTTCTTCCCGCCCTGATGGATCACTTCACCTGCTGCTGATGGAGCACTTCACCCGAGCCTGATGGAGTACTTAACTCAGTCCCAATGGAGCACTTCACCCAGTCCCGATGGAGAAATTCGCCCAGTCCTGATGGAGCACTTCACACGGTCCTGATGGAGAACTTCACTCAGTCCCAATGGAGCATTCCACTAGGTCCGGATGAGCACTACACCCAGTCCCGATGGAGAAATTCACTCAGTCCTGATGAAGCACTTCACCCAGTCCTGACTGAGCACGTCACCCATTGCCACTGGAGCACTTCACTTAGTCCTGATGGAGCACTTCATCCAGTCCTGATGGAGCACTTCACTCAGTCCCAATGGAGTACTTCACCCAGTCCTGATGGAGCACTTCACCTAGTCCCGATGAAGCATTTCACCCTGTCCTGAAAGAGCACTTCACCTGGTCCCAATGGAGCACTTCATCCAGTTCCGATGGAGCACTTCACCATGTCCTAATGGAGCCCCTCAACCAGTTCTGACGAAGCATTTCACCGAGTCCTGATGGAACACTTCACCTGGTCCCGATGAAGCACTTCACCCGGTTCCGATGGAGCACTTCACTCAGTCCCAATGAAACATTCCACCCAGTCCCGATGAGCACTTCAAACAGGTCCGATGGAGGAATAACCCCCATTCTCATGGAGCACTTCAAACGGTCCCAACGGAGAACGTCACCCAGTCCCGATGGAGCACTTCTCTCATTCCCAATGGAGCATTCCACCCAGTCCCGATAAGCTCTTCAGCGAGTCTCAAAGGAGAAATTCCCCTAGTCCTGATAGAGCTCTTCAGCCAGTCCTGATTGCGCATGTCACAAGTTCCCGTTGTAGCACTTCACCTAGTCCTGATGGAGCACTTCACCCAGTCCCAATGGGGCACTTCACCAGATCCTCATGGAGCACTTCACTCAGTCCTGATGGAGCATTCCACCGGGTCCCGATGAGCACTTCACCCAGACCCGATGGAGAACTTAACCCACTCCCGATTGAGCACTCAGTCGGCCCTATTAGAGCACTCTACCCAGTCCTGATTAAGCACTTCACGCAGTCCTGATAGAGCACTTCACCCGGTACCAATCGAGCATTTAATCCAGTCCTGGTCTAGCATTTCACCGAGTCCCGATGGAGGACTTCACCTGACCCTAATGGAGCACCTCAACCGGTACTGATGGAGCACTTCATCTAGTTCTGATGAAACACTTCATCCAGTCCTGATGGAGTACTTTACCTGGTCCCGATGGATCCCTTCATCCAGTCCTGATGTAGCACTTCACGTGGTCCTGATGGAGCACTCAACCCGGTTCCAATGGAGGACTTCATCCAGACCTGATTGGGCACTTTACACGGTCCTGATGGAGCACTTCATACGGTCCTGATGGAGTACTTCACCCGATCCTGATGGAGCACTTCACTCAGTCCCAATGGAGCATTCCACCCAGTCCCGATGATCACTTCATAAAGTCCCAATGGAGAAATTCAGTCCGGATGGAGGACTTCACATGGTCCCGATGGAAAACTTCACCCAGTCCCGATGGATCACTTCACTCAGTCCCAATGGAGCACATCACCCGGTTCAGATGAAACACTTCACCAGGTCCTGATGGAGCACTTCACCTAGTCCCGATGGAGCACTTCACTCAGCCCCGATGGAGCATTCCACACGGTCAAGATGAGCACTTCACACAGACCCAATGGAGAAATTCCTGATGGAGCACTTCAGCCAGTCCTGATTGAGCACGTCACCCATTGCCGCTGGAGCACTTCACCTAGTCCTAATGGAGCACTTCATCCAGTCCTGATGGAGCACTTCACTAAGTCCAGATGGCACACTTTACCTGGTCCTGATGGAGCACTTCACTTGGTCCCGATGAAGCACTTTATCGGGCCCTGATGGACAATACACCTGGTTCCGATGAAGCACTTCACCCGATCCCGATGGTACACTTAACCCGGTTCCAATGGAGCACTTCACTCAGTCCCGATGGAGCACTTCACTCAGTCCCAAAGGAGCACTTCACCCGATCCCGATGGAGCACTTCGCCCAGTCCCAAAGGAGAAATTCCCCCAGTCTTGATGGAACACTTCAGCCGGTCCTGATTGATCACGTCACCCATTGCCGCTGGAGCACTTCACCTAGTCGTGATGGAGCACTTCATCTAGTCCTGATGGACACTTCACCTGGTTCCGATGAAGCACTTCACCCAGTCCCAATGGAGCACTTCATCCAGTCGTGATGGAGCACTTCACCCAGTCCAGATGGAGCACTTCATCCAGTCCCGATGGAGAATTTCACTCAGTCACGATGGAGCACTTCACCCAGTCACGATGGAGCACTTCACCGAGTCCCGATGGAGGATTTCACCCGATACCCATCGAGCACTTATCCATTTCTGGTCTAGCACTTCACCTGGTCCCAATGAAGCACTTCAGTCCTGATGGGGCACTTTACCTGGCCCCAATGGAGGCCTTCATCCAGACCTGATTGGGCACTTTACACGGTCCTGATGGAGCACTTCATACGGTCCTGATGGAGTACTTCAATGGAGCATTCCACCTTCTCCCGATGAGCACTTCACTCAGTCCCAATGGAGAAATTCAGTCCGGATGGAGCACTTCACACGGTCCCGATGGAGAACTTTACCCAGTCCCGATGGATCACTTCACTCAGTTGCAATGGAGCACATCACCCGGTTCCGATGAAGCACTTCCCCAGGTCCTGATGGAGCACTACACCTAGTCCTGATGGGGGACTTCACCCGTCCGGATGGAGAACTTCACTCGGTCCCGATGGAGCACTTCACCTGTTACCAATGGAGCACTTCATCCAATCCCGATAGATCACTTCACCTCGTTCCGATGAAGCACTTCACCTGGTCCGGATGGAGCTCTTCATCTAGTCTCGATGAAGCACTTCACCCTGTTCTGATGGAGAACTTCACCTAGTCCCGATGAAGCACTTCACCCGGTTCCGATCGAGCACTTCACCTAGTCCCGATGGAGCACTTCACGCAGTCCTGATGAAGCACTTCACCTGGTACCAATGGAGCAGTTCATCCTGTCCGGATGGAGCACTCCACCCAGTCCCGATGGTGCACTCCACCCAGTCCCGATGGAGGACGCCGTCCGGTCTCGATGCATCACTCCATCCAGTCCCGATGAAGTGCATTTATGTGCAAAATCTCGTCAACAATAGATTAAGCTTGTCTATTAGAAAATATATCACATTTGAATGCTCCTGTACGTAATGACTACACCATGACTTTAAGAGCAACAGAACATCGACAGGAACACACTCCTATAATCTTTATTAAACACAAGATAGAGTACAGGATTGACAGTGGAATTCAGATATGCCATCAGGTAGACAATATCAAAAACCACTGGCGGTACACACGTCCTACATAGTGTGGAAACTGGCAGTACAACCATCCATGGCACCCAGCATATCAAGAACAGGACGACTTGTGCCAACAATGTTAAGAGACATCGTCGATTCTGTCCGCTGATCTTGTCTCTATCGACAGAAGAAAGCGCCTGTGATGATACATTCAGGGGATTTGTCCGATCTATTTTGCGTTGTTTCTGCGTAGGTCTTTTTGATTTGTTACGACCCCTCAACGTAAACATTAATGCAAAGTACAACACCACTAAGCATACAGTTGGTCCTGTGCTGATTACAATCGCACCAAAGTAGTATATTCCATTAGCTGGATGTGTGCATTGATATGGCAGAACTGCACCGTGAATCTCGTCCAAGATCCTGATGACTGCAACTCCTGGAAGATAATACAATACTCCCAACATCCACGCTGCTAAAGCTAACATTCTTGCTCTTGATTTGGTGAATTTCATCCTGTATAGCAATGGGTCAGCTACGGCGCGGAATCTGTCATACGCTATAGCGTTAAGTTGAATATTTGAAACCGCACAGCACGCGAAATCACAGATGAGGAATATGCTACATGAGATGGTGCCGAGAGGCCAGTAACCATAAACTGTGTAAATAGCCATGGCCGGGATACAAACTGCACCAATAATAAGATCGGACACCGCCAAAGAAACTACGTACACGCTATAATTTGTAGAATTTAACAAACGAGACTTTACAGCACACATGATGATAGCGGCATTACCAAACGCTGTAAGAGCGGCGAAGATCAACATAATAACAAATACACTGTATCTCATCAGGTCACTAGCGAATGCACCACCAAATGTTAATATCGTGGCGCCGGTTTCCATACAGTCAGTCAATGTGTTATTGGTTGTGACACCCATACCTCGGCTATTGACGTAACCATCGCCACTTTCTGCACAGCCAGTTTGATCCAGGATTCCCATTGCAATCCAATATTAGGTCTTTCCACACTGGTGATACCACATGTGATTAAATGCCACTCACGTGTGTTTCTATACCGAAATTAAGTAGTGGAACGAACGCACGCATTAGAAAAAAAGCATTTGATGAACACAGGCGAACAAAAAAAACCCTCACTAGCTACCTTTAACAAGCATTCTTAAGCGTGTCGTATATGGACAAAATTTGTCAAGAAAATTTAAATATTTTCTCAATGAATGCCCACTTGCAGTCCACGAAAATAGTATCTTTTAGAATTTATCTCTAGGATGATTGTAGGTATTCCAGTGATACATCTTCAAAAATAGTATTTTCATGGTCTGCAGATGAACGCTACTACGGCAAATGTCTGCTGTCGCCAGCTTGTCCATTAACTGTTAAATAGTGCGAACCCGCAAGCACCTAGTCCAAATATAGTGATCGGTAAGGACGTACACACCAAAGACGCTACAGATGCTGAGTCTTTAAAACATGATTTATCCCTGAATGGTGATTGTGATATTTTATCCGCAGTGTTTATTATTATACTGTATTTGTGATGCTGTATTGTAATTGATCTGTCTAATAGGAGGACCAATCAATCATTGTTTTACAAATCACTCAGAAGACTAGCGATGGTGATTGAGCATTATCAGAGTACATCAGAAACACTTCGCTTGTTGATCGCTTGTTGATCGCTTGTTGATCGCTTGTTGATCGCTTGTTGATCGCTTGTTGATCGATGACAAAACTGTGTTTCCTTGTATCCACCACGTGTTCTGTTATAGCTTAGGAAATAGACCAGCTTTGTGGGGGAAAACATAGCCTAGATACAGATTTTGTATTGTACTGATGGAGTGTCACATAGACAATCATATATTAAAAATCCCCATTGGGCAAAGAATTTTCTGACCATTTCAATTGAGGCATTTTAGTTTATTTAGACTATAGGATAAAAGGGGGTATAGGTACGAACCTTACATTTCTTTGACATTCCCCCCTGAATAGAAGTACTTAATTTGGCTCCGCTATACACAGGTCGAGTATCCCGGTAATAACCAATGCTACAAAATCATCAATCCTTTGCTTCTTTTCAAAATCCAAGGCCACCAAAATGGCGGGATAATTGTATGATAGATACACTTATCTCGAAATTCTTAGTAATATAAAACTAGATTGAGCTTTTCAATCTAGTTTTATATTACTGAGAATTTCGTGATAAGTTTATCTATCATACAATTATGGAGTCTACCTTAAGCAATATTGTAGCTCAGGCCTATTAGTTCGGACACACGCACACACACACGCACGCACGCACGAACGCACGCACGCACGCACGCGCGCACACCCCACACACACTCATGTATATATCTTCTTTAGCTAAGCTCCACCCGCACGTCATCGGCGCTGTGATTGATCGATTGATCCCTAACTCCCTGACTATCAGTTTCCAGAAAATTATATAGGCAAGCAACAGCACCCAGTCAAGTTAGTTTCAAAATATTCAACAGCATGTTCAACAACAACAACAACAACGCTTAGTATGTCATACAATTAAGCATTCGTGAGGGATTGGGGGCCGGGGGTGAGATCCTCTATCCATCCATTTTTCATTTAGGATATCTCCTCCAAAATTCTTTGTCAGAATGCAATCAAATGTTTTATGTGAGATACCGATATGATTGGGATGGCGAAATGATATTTACCTCGGGATCCGACCCCATGGTTGGGGTAGGTGCATGCTTTAGGTGAAGGCGGATGGGCAGAAGGTCAAAATTGGCAGAATTCAATCAGATTCGGTATGTTAGTTACCCATATGATTGTGAATTGTTCGACGATGTGTGCAATAACTGTGCATTAGGCTCCGCCACCGGGCTGCGGGCCAGGCGGGGTTAGTGTGAGGGCACAGCAAAGCTGGCGATAGCGTGGCTATTTGCGATGGCGTGTCGTCTACTGTACGTTTTAGCTTTGATTGCGACGTCAACTAACACAGTATGTGTTTGATTATGACTTCAGCTACTTGAGTGCCGGATTTGAAGGCAAATACGTGTTTATATAGACATGAAATGCCTGTAAAGCGGCCATTAGCATACATCTTTTACCTAGGGATAAACACGATCAATCATTTACGCCCCCACCCCACCCCCATCAACCATTACCCCATTCCCACCACAACCCCGCCACCTAGTCACACAATGAAGTGATCCAATCTGTGTCTAATATACAGAGGAATTATCTGGTAGCTGATTTTGGCCGTAATTACTGTAACTGGCTAGTGATTTGTATGCGCAGAGGGTCGCCCAGTAATTCGACTGTACACACATCGCATACGATTGTATTTGTCACCCCGGGGATGCGGAGCTACAGTAAGCGTAGCGTCGGCACACGGCATACACACTTTATTGATAGATACAGAAGAGAAATGTGACAGAGATGAGAGTGACTCAGATGAAACCTTTATTTAAGAAACACAGAACACGTTTTAAATCGCATTTCAACTGAATTCTATGACAATTGAACGCTCCATTTCTAGCTATGGCAGCAACGTCTCCCAGTCAAATTAGTTTAACTATTTTCAACACTCTTTATAAAACTGTAACTTCACCAATAACATATACTTCAGACAATTTCGTGACAACCCTTTCAGTTTCGTGATGGACTTAAGTTATATTGGTTGTGACGTCAGCTAACACGTGACACAATATAAGAATCCACTTTTATCTATGCCACGCACACCTTTACTTTAATGTATCCATTGAATCCTGAATTACCAGAATCCCAATTGGTGGTAACTATACAGATAACCGGCTGAATATTTGGAACTAATTTGACTAGCAGGTGTTGCGCCTTACCTAGCCGCAACAGTGCCCAGTCAGATTAATTTCACAATTTTCAACATAATGTTTATTAAATAGTAAATTCCTACAACAGACGGACGATTCCGGGATCACGACAGAGTATTTCTGTCAATGTTGATTGTTACGTCAGCCTACAAGTGATGTAATTGATTATTACGTCATGTACATGATAGACAAATCGGTTTCATCCATTAATTATGTCGTCAGGTACTTGCGTGACTGTTCGGATCCCTCTACTGACTTGGATTGGAAGATCATTTGGACATGATTTGCATATTAGTAAGCACTTGTTGACCAGGTCCCAGCAAGGTATATCAACCTTGATTTTGTAGGTATAATTAAAAAAATCATATTTATTCATAATTCTGTACTATGCAATTTCTGTGAGCCAGGTGATGCTTCAGTTTCATCCACAAATGATTTATTAACAATTCCTGATGACGTATTTTGCCCTACAAACTCCGCCTCATTTTCATGGGTTCCTTGGTAATCGTCTTGTCCTTGACTTCTGATCTCATCTGCAGGTAATTCGTCATATGATTCAGGTAGCGTCGTCGGTGGTTTATAAAAGAATAATGCCAGCAGGTACATAGATGCCGTGGTAAGCTTGATGAAAAATGACAATAGAAAGATGTTCCGCGATAGCTCATAGCGATCATAGACCAAGCATGCGTACACATTATCGTCAGTCGATTGGCGATGGTACTTACACGCCAGATCGACAACCGCTCCTAGAACTATTGGCCCTGGCACTGTACCTGTACGAATAAGACAACGCAGCATACACTCCATAAATACGCTAAAATGTTTAAAAAACCATTTAGTCATTTAGTATCATTTTGAACATGATGTAAGAAATGTTCTGTTGACTATTTATAATTGGATTGGAAGACATTGCTGCATTTGGATTGAGATTCTCCTCATAATTCATCAAAAAGGCAATAGAATTCTTAAAATTACCATATTTTTACAATGTCAAATACTGAGAAAAATTATTGTGGAAAGTGCCGTAAAAGAGTGTCTTCTTTAAACATTTTATATGCAGATTCGTCCCTCACTCTGCTACATAATTTGCTGGTAACACTTGAGCTACAACCCTTGCCAATTGCGCATCCACAAATTTGTTTTTAAGGGCGTGGCCTCACTAGAGAGTTAATCGGGAATAACGCCATACCTCAGTATTGCGCTACGCCAGTTGCGTTTCCAGTGAGAGCACGGCTTAAAGGTACATATTCACACCAGAATAATGAAAAACTAAAATTTTCAAAATTGTATGATTTTAGAGGCTTATATTGTGTGGCTATATGTAATACAACGAAATAAATCTTAACATATGATGATTTAATTCCACATAAATTAATATAATTTTTTACTTTGTGAAATCGAAATAGAGGCACAGCCCCTAATTCAAATTCATAACTTAAAAAATTACATTAATTTATACGAATTGAAATCATCATACGCTAAGATTAATTTCGTTTCCTTACGTTTAGGCCCACAGTTTAAGCCTCTAAAAGTACACAATTTAAGCAATTTAATTTTCAGTAATCTGGTGTGAATATGCACGTTTAAGTTTCATCTACGAGGTCAAAGTTTTTGCCTTGTAAGCTAAGCTCAAACGCCGTGTTCTCACGAGGGACTTAAACATGAATAAAGCCATACTTAAAGTCGTGTTCTCACTGGAGAGTTAATCGGAAATAACGGCATACCTCAGTATTGCTCTACGCCAGCTAAGTCTCCAGTGATAACACGTCTTAAGTTTCATCGACGAATTAAAAGTTATTGCCTTGTAAGCTAAGCTCAAACGCCGTGTTCTCACGAGGGACTTAAACATGAATAAAGCCATACTTAAAGTCGTGTTCTCACTGGAGAGTTAATCGGGAATAACGCCATACCTCAGTATTGCGCTACGCCAGCTAAGTCTCCAGTGATAACACGTCTTAAGTTTCATCGACGAATTAAAAGTTATTGCCTTGTAAGCTAAGCTCAAACGCCGTGTTCTCACGAGGGACTTAAACATGAATAAAGCCATACTTAAAGTCGTGTTCTCACTGGAGAGTTAATCGGGAATAACGCCATACCTCAGTATTGCGCTACGCCAGCTAAGTCTCCAGTGATAACACGTCTTAAGTTTCATCGACGAATTAAAAGTTATGGCCTTTTAAGTTAAGCTCAAATGCCATGTTCTCACTAGGGGCTTAAACATGCATACAGCCGCTGTGTTCTCACTGGAGAGTTAATTGTGAATAAACGCCATATCTCAGTATTGCAATACGCTGGCATAAGGTGCCTGCACACTAGCGCGATTTTGAACGCGAGAGCGAAAGCGAAAATAATTAAACCCTATTTAATTAGTAATGCAATACACACTAGGGCGAATGCGAGCGCGAACTCAATAGCGCATTGGGCGCGAAGCGACAGAACTAAACTAATCTTTATTTTTAATTTTCGCACTCGTAATCGCTCTGACATTCGCGTCGCATTAGTGTGCAGGCACGTTAAGTCTCTAGTGAGAACACGGCCTAAGCGAGCTAATATTTCGCAAGCTAGTTGTTACTAGTGTGGATATATTTCAAATGCTTTACTACAGAACTCAGACATTTATCGATGTCGAGGTTCGTGTGTATAGTATCGATATCGCGTGTAACCAAGATTTGAATTTGGGTTGCTGGTCTTCCTTGGTTTCCCAAAGAGGTCTGTTAATCTCTACTCACACCAACCGCAACTGCTACCGCGACTGCGAACGCAGTGTTCGCGCTGATCTGACTAAATCAAAAAAGCATCCGCTTTTGTTTCTACGAGAATTCTTAATACTTACCAGATGTACTATTATGATAATGTCTATTATCCAGTCTAGGTCAAAATAAACAATTAAAACTCCGCACTCTCCTGGTCCTGCCCATACTGTGTCCGGGAATACCATAGCCGCAGGTACCGAGTCTATTCCCAATCACAGTCAGATTCGTCTTATGTTTGCCTTGGCAAACTGCGAAAGCAGCTCAGCCTCACCTCAGCGGGGCGGCTGAGGCAGGGCCATAGTACATCTGGTAAGTATTAAGAATTCTCGTAGAAACAAAAGCGGATGCTTTTTTGATTCTACTTCGAATAATACTTACCAGATGTACTATTATGATAAACTCCGGATTTCGACAGCCAGGAAATGCCGGTGGGAGGAGGTGAGGCTCGAACCAGCACTCATCAACCATCCAACAGAGAAGGTTGTGAAGAGACTAAAACCCTGGCATACGCTTGGGTTCTGCTATCTGACTCATAGAGTGCTAAACTTCCATGGTCTAGACCGCGCTCCCCCCCCTCTTTTGTCCGCACAAAACCAGAGGGATGTCCATGGGGATGCAACACCCACCAGACCCGTGTCAGCCCCAAGTCTCAGCTAGGGCAGTCCAGTAGAGTGCAAAGAAGCTACTACAACTTCAAATCTTTGAAAAAACTAACAGTATATCGATTAGATTTTCAAATTGGAATGAGTCTCATGTCTGTATGAGAGGATAAATATACTCTTGTACCAGACTATTCACTTACTCAGTCTGGTATTTCGACTGGAAGTAAACATATTTATAGTCACTTAATTAATGTAAAAACTCACCATTTTTGAATGGTCGATCTGTTATTGATCATCACAGGAGCTAGGCCCAATCCACGGTCGTACTCAGTCATGTGCATAGCGCTTGGTCAGTGTAGGCGGAAGTCCTTTGTGATGTGTGCGAAGTAGTGGTCGGACGTGGCTTAGTTTAGGTTCGACAGATTGGCGACGGCTACTGGATTAAGTGTGCTGGAGATGTCTCGAAGGTAGAAATCAGTGAATGACGACTCGGCATGCCATTGTGCTACAGACATCACCTGCTCTAAAGAGACACCCTTATAAAGGGCCGATGATGCTGCTAGTGCTCGGACCTCATGGGCATTCGCACGATCAATCTGCTTTCCTGTAGCGATCTTGTGCGACATCTGAATAGCATCAACTATCCAACGAGAAATAGTATCTTTCGAAGCACGTAAATGGGGAGCTTTGAGACATAACCACAGAGATTTCGGGTCGTCTCTCCACTCAGAAGTACGTTTCTTATACATCTTAAGACATCTGACAGGACACCAAGCACAAGAATTTGGGTCATGTCTAGTTAAACTTGGCAAATTGATCGGCTGTCCTGGATATTTAAGTGACTGATTCTTTGCCAGGAAACAAAGACGTGGAAGTAATCTTAAACCTTCACCCGTGACGACAAAACGGTCTTGTTCGGCAGAAAGCGCATGGATCTCGCTTCTCCTTCTCGCCGACGCTGCTGCAACCAAGAAAACTGATTTAATAGTTAACAGTTTAATGTCAATAGTTCTAATCGGTTCAAAGGGAGCATGCCCTAAAACCTGTAGAACAAGAGATAGATTCCATGACGGGATAGGAATTGGCTGTCTAGGTCGCAGATTGCTCATTCCTTTAATAACTTCATTCAAGGTGTCATTCTCTACTCCCCCAATGGTGAGACTAGGAATGACAGAAGCTAATGCAGACTTATATGCTGCTAGGGTAGAAGGTACAAGTTTGTCAACTTCGTATAAATGACAGATAAAGTCTGCTACGTGTTGAACAGATGCAGAAAAGGGATCAATATCTCTTCTCTCACACCACTGTGCAAATTTGTTGATTCTATAATTATATGTTTTTGTGGTAGAAACTCTTCTGGCCGAAGCAACAAACTTCGCTGCTTGCTCAGAAAAGCCACCCTCAATTGCACGCTGCTTGACAACATCCATGCAGTCAATTTGAACATTTCTGGTCTGTCGTGAAGGTACAGACCCTTGTTCTGAGAGATTACATCTCTTGTGTCTGGAAGAGGGATTGGACTGCAGACCAGAAGGTCCAGCAGATCCGTAAACCATGATCGGCCTGGCCAATAAGGAGCGATCAGTAGTACTTGGCACATCCCCTCTCTTATCTTTGCCAGAACTTTCGGGATGAGAATTGTTGGAGGATACGCATACGCGTACATTCCCTTCCAACTTATCGCCAGTGCGTCTACTGCTAGAGCCAACGGGTCCGGGATCGGTGACACGTACGTGACCATCTTTGCGTTTGACTTCATCGCAAATAGGTCGACATTCGGCTTGCCCCATTGTTTGAATAGAACCTCTGCTACCACTTGGTTGAGCTGCCATTCCGTCGGACGACAAACCGTCCTTCGACTGAGAGCATCCGCTAAGATGTTCAATCTTCCTGGAATGTGTGCTGCCCGAAGAATAATATTCCTCTCTTGGCACCACAGCAGAAGGTTCCAAACCATCATACACAACTCCGGTGATCTTGTCCCGCCTTGGCGGTTTAAATAAGACACCACTGTTGAGTTGTCTGTCCTTACTAGGACAATTTTGTCTTGAACTCGACCCTCGAACTTCTGCAGTGCTAATACCACCGCTAATAGCTCGAGTACATTGATATGTTTCTGCGCATTGGTCCGATCCCATTCCCCGGACACTGACTGATTGTCCAATACCGCTCCCCAACCTGTCAACGACGCATCCGTGAACATGGACATCTGAGGTTGAGGAGGTTGTAGAGGAACACCTCGCAGGAGATTCTGTTCCGACAACCACCACTGAAGGTGGAATATCAATGGTTCTTTCACTGGTATTCTCAGAGATAACGGATCTGTTCTCTGTGACCAGAACGACATCAAATACATCTGAATCGGCCTGCGCCTGAGCGCCGCATATGGCACCACCTTCTCCAGAGATACTAGCAAACCGAGTATTCTGAGAAATTGACGTGCCGTCAGATAGGCTCCTAGAGAAACTGACTCCAATACTGCAATCAGGCTTCTGACTCTGCTCTCCGCCGGAAAAGCTACGCCGTCCCTGAGATTGAAAAAAATTCCCAGATAAACAAACTCCTGGGATGGAGTCAGTTCTGATTTCTCTAGATTCACAATCCATCCTAGCTTCTTCAATAAGTCTAGGACTACCTCCAGATTGCTGCGCAGAGTGACTGGATTCCCCGCCTTTAGCAGCCAGTCGTCTATGTAAGTGTGAACAGCTATGTTTCTCCTGCGAAGTAAAGAAGTCATGGCGAGAACCACCTTGGTGAAGACCCTCGGAGCCGTGGTCAGGCCGAATGGAAGAGCATTGAATTCCCAAACATTGTCTTGGAATGCAAATCGCAGGTACTTCTGAAAGGGAATTGACATTGGAATATGAAAATAAGCATCCTTCAGATCTATTGATACCGCCCACATGCCTTTCCTGAGGCCTGCCATCACAGCTGCTACCGTCTCCATCTGAAACCTGGGAGAAAGAATAAATTTGTTCAACGGTTTGAGATTGAGAATTGGTCTCCACCCTCCGGTACGCTTCGGAACTAGGAACATAATCGAATAGAAGCCCAGTGATGACTGATCGGCTACCAGGTGAATCGCCTTCTTCAGACGAAGCGATTCTATCTCTGACTGAATGGCAACTAGACGGTCTAATTCCCTTGGAATAGGAGTCCATATTGGAGTCGAGGTTAACGGAACTAACGATTGATGGATGAGCCAGTCCGGATCGTAGCCGTTTCTTATCCACTGACAGACTAAATAGTCGCGCACGACCTGTTCCCATTGGCTTAGGAATAGCTGAAGTCTGCCTCCGACGGAAGGAATCTGCACACAGTTGTCGGTCGAGATTAGCCGACAAGACGCTACATCGCTCGGGTGAAGATTCTCGACTCCATTTGTTTCCAAAGCCGCCGGTATTGATTCCGCCGGAAACCCGTCAGGAACGAGCCCCACGGCCGCCCCGCGGCTTCTTGTGGTATGACGGTCCGGAACCGCCGCCGCGACTATCCTTACGGTAGCCGCCACGGCCCGAACCGCCACCCTTCCTGTCGTCCTCATACGGCCTCTTACTAGAGGGCTTGTATGTGGACGAACGGCCAGGTCCTTGCGCTCCGGATGGCCTATGGGCATCACGGGCAGAAGGACGGAAGGGCGATCTAGGACGCTGCCTCTGCTGGTCCTGTCTGTGTTGACGGTAGGACTGTTGCGGCTGAGTCCTCTTGGTCGACTTCCACGACTTGCCGACCACCTCTTGCTCCGCCACCATCGATGCAACTTTAGAGAGCGCTTGTCGTGCCGAGCCGCCGAACAAGCCTGGACCAATGAAAGGCGCAGAAGATAACGCTGCCCTCATTTCCGGTCCTGGTTCCACACAATCGAGAACCATTCTCCGTCGCTCTGCTAAAGTTCTTGTGATCACCCTGGCCAGGCAATCCTGAGACAGGCGCATGGTGTCCCGAACAACTCCGGGAGCAGCCTCTGGCACCTGTCCGCCTTCCGCCGTGCAGTCCAGCATACCCTGCAGGACGGTACACCCGTGCGACAGCGCAGCCATGGCCGCCCTAGCCGCATCCTCAATGAGCGTGAGCTCATTAAACGGGTCTTTGTTGGTCTGGGAAACCAAGGGACGTGACCGCCCCTTGGCCTTCCCAGCCAACGGCCTATTCAGCGCCTCACGTTCCGCAACGGAAAGCCGTGGAACCCTGGCGTATTGATGATAGGCCTGCTCCGGAAAACGGACCCTACTCCTTATCCCCTTCGGGGCCTTGGGCAATGCATAGTCTGGCTGAACCAGACGATATGCCGCAACTTCCAACATGTCAGAAGTCTGCGAGTCCAAGGGGAGTGTAGGCATGGCCGAAGAGCCACTGGACAGAGCGCTAGCCGCACGCTCTGACATCCGCTCCATCGCCGGATCGCGCTGAGATCCGAGATCCGATGCCAACCCGAGACGATTGGTCATCCATCCTAGGACCTGCACCCATTCAGCCTCGGCGCAGAAAGCGGAATCGTCCATTAAAGAGCTTCCGTTTTCATCTTCCCTCTCACCCTTAGATGAGAGGGCCACCGACGATCCATGCTGAGCGCTACGATAAACGTCTCTGCCAGGACAGAGCGCATCCGTAGCGCGACTACCGGCGGCACCAGTATCCAACGACCCGTCGGATACGGATTCTCCGCAGTCCATCGGCTCCAACACGGGATCCGGGACTACGACCGCCTTAATCACGGCTGGCACGGTAACTCCGATAGGAGCCGCACCCAACGCCGTCGGGATAGCCGTCGGAACCGCAAACCACGGCTCCGCCGGCATATCCGGTTGCACAAGTGACGGATGAAAAATGCCCGACGGAACGTCGACATCACCATCCGCCTGGCAAACCCGTACAAATCCCGAGGGAGACCCCTGGGACGTACTCGGCATTGCCGACATTGAAAGATCCGGCATGCCGGAATCTTCCATCAACAGGAACTCTTCTTCCTCTGCCGACGGCTCTTGAGCCGAGGACAGAGAAAGGTCAGGTGCATGGCCCTCAGCAAAACTAGCCGGGCCACCTAATGGTTGCCCTGCACCAGCTTGCCTCACCGGACCCGTGGACTGTAACGAATCAAACATGGCCTTGAACTGGGCCGCCCATACGCCCAGTGCTGAATCCATCCTCTCATTCAGCCGACCTTCCAGTCCAACCAACGACGCCTGCTGACGCTTCACTGTCTTATCCTTCTCTATGCGCTCCAGCCTCGCCCGTCGATCCCTGTCAAACTCAGCCACCATTGCCGACGACCACTTGGCGCACACATCACACGGACTGCCGACCTTACACCTCGCACACGCCACACAGTGATGTCCAAGATACTTGCGTTTCATGAACCTATTACACTTCTGGCACAAAGTGTCCGGGTTCTTCGGTTTCTGCGAACACAGAGGAGAATTAAAACGCTGCACATGACAAGTGATGACGAGCAATACGCACAATAGACTTGATAGTTAAGATTTCTTAAACACATTAACTTTCTCTTAAATTAATGATAACAAGTCTTAGGCAGGAAATATTTGAAACTTTTTTGAGTGAAAATTTTACAAAACACAACTCAGCCTTTAACTAGCGTTAAATAACCAAGAAAACCTCGCCGATCACTACAAACACCCTCGACAATGAAGCGAGAGCTAAAATCGGCGATAACAGAGTGCCTGGATACCCCAAGCCAATAACGACATATTACATGGGCGCCGCCATCTTGGCTAAGGACGCATCCATCTTAGAGGAACCGAGTCGCAAGAGAAAATTAACCGAGTACCCGAATTAAAACTAAAAGTTAACGGGTACAGAAGCGACTCCAACAATGGCTACCATTATAAATCAATGTGCCAATTTAAGGAAATTTCAAACAGGCATTATGGCACGAATGTATAAATTCTAGATTGATACAACCTGCCCCTGTGATGATTTTCCAAGTTCCTCCATTAGTCCAGCGATGGTTTTCCCAAACACGCGCTAAAACTGCTTAATTTATCAATTAAATGACACTCTAAACACATGCGACTTGAAACAAGCGCAAAATAAACGAATCTGACTGTGATTGGGAATAGACTCGGTACCTGCGGCTATGGTATTCCCGGACACAGTATGGGCAGGACCAGGAGAGTGCGGAGTTTTAATTGTTTATTTTGACCTAGACTGGATAATAGACATTATCATAATAGTACATCTGGTAAGTATTATTCGAAGTAGAATGCACTTTCAATGAATACGTTCACGCCAAGGGCGAACGCGAACGCGTCTCAAAATTGATTCGCGCAGAAATTCGCGTATACTGCACTTTGAGCGAATTTTTAAAAAGCCTGCACGGCCAATTTAGGTTATTGCTATGGCAACGCATGCTTTCTCTATTTCAGAAGTCGAAAATTCGCGCGAAAGAAACAATGTCCCGCTTGATGTGAATATAGATTTAATTTGATGGCAGGAGTTCAAGATAGACCAAAGGACCTAAGGGTGGGACTCGGAATTCTCAGGAAAGCGGGTTATTTAGTGCATTCAATGGAGTTATCAAAATTTAGTTACGCCCCGCCCATTTCTAGCTAGGGTCCACCAACGCTTCTTCCGTGTTGGGATCGCTAGATTCCTAAACTCCCAGACTATTAATTTCCAGAAAACTATACAGGTAAGCTGTTGAATATTCCGCATAATGTGTATTACATATTTAAGACATACAATTCGCACAACGTGTCGTGTCGGACTATTAAGCATTTAAGACAGACTAAATCGAGTCATTCATACTGTAATTGATTATGACGTCATCCTACACGTCGCGTAGTTGATTATGACGTCATATGACGGATGGATAAACTGGTCGATTATACAAGAAATCTGTTGAGAATTTTGAAACTAAATTTACTGGAAACTGCTGTTGCACTTGGCAGCAACCGCCCCCACCCCACCATCCAAATTAATTTCACAATACTCGGCGTGATATTTCTTACGTCATAAAGAATTTTTTGATCGATAAGCGTTCAACCCGTACCACTCTGATGTTAATAGTATTTCTTTTACTATGTCAATAGCAAAGAAACTGGTTTAAAATTTTCAACAATTTTGGTGAACATCTTCCACTAAATTTGTTGAAAAATGAACACCCGGTCATCTTTTAACTTAATATGAAAATTTAAAACTTTGACATCAGATTGCTAAGGGTTAAATCATCACATGACGCCGACAATAAACCCTTTCATGAAAGAGACGGCCAAAATCTGCCTCTGCAGTGGTCTTGAGGACGGTCAATTTGCATGACAGACTATTTTTGAAAAGTCACCACTGGAATGACTGGTTCGGTAACCAAGCCATTCACTCAAGGGGTAAATTGATATAAAATAGTCTTCTCTTGGTCAGCAAATGGACATTGAAGGCTGGCTTTCCATAGAAGCTCACGCCTCATGCCTCACACCTCACGCCTCACACTACATGCGCGTGTCCATCAATGTCACTTTTATAAAAAAGTTTTATGCAAATAGGTCAAGTAGTTTTCAAGATATTGACGAAAATCATTGAACCATGAAAAGTAGGTCACTGGGCGAGTTTTGCTATCGGATGAAACTGTATTTTCATAATACATCTGTGTATCAAATTTCGTCAAAATATGCAAAAAGTGTTCAAGATGGTCACTTTTGCAAAATGTATAATTCAAAGTTTGCACCGAAAATGTGTCTCTGAATTTACTACAAAACTAGTAACACATTTTTAGGATTTCATATCTAGGCTATTTATTATCGGCCTGAAAAACTCTACTTGTCTGGTGTGATTTTCAGAGAGATTGGATATATAGTCTTGGAGGAGAAGAAAGTAAACATTTTCTGTTGAATTTAAAAAAATAAAATCGCATATTTTTGCGTAAAATATTTATAAATCATAATTCCGAAAGTAAGTTCTAGAAATTAGGCCTACCTGTATTATGACAACGATTTAAATGCTTGCTACAGCTACCAGTTACGATTCACCTCACAAAGAATGAACATGCCCATTCCTTGCCTCACGCGTGAGGCATGAATCGAAAGTAAAATTGACGCAACAACGAGACCGTCGTATTGCTTGGTGATATGTTAATTCTTCCGTTCATGTGTGAGGCATGAGGCGTGAGGCGTAAGACGTGACGCGTGAGGTTCTATGGAAACTCAGCCTTTAATATGCAAATATTGTTGATATTCATGACCAAATGATCGAGTTATATATTCACTAAGACAAGTTTGGCTGTAGTTATACACACCTAATAGCCGTACGAACACCCACTGCACGCCGAGTGCGTATGTCCTCTGTGTCTCGGGTACACACCTGTTGACCAATATATTAGCACTATAGATATACCTAAACCGAAAGACGGTACCAATGTATGACAGGCTGGCATTGATATAAGTATAGGACGTCTTCGAGGCTTTGATAGCCGTGTCGGCAGGGGTGGGGAGATGTCGCAGTTGGTGAAGAGTAAAAGTTATTCGAAGGATCGTGAGGAACCGCCACTGTTCTCATGACTTGTCCAAAAGGCATTGGCAGTAGTTGTTAACTACTGAATGCATTCAATACGTCCTTGGTGCGTGCGTGCGTGCGTGCGTGTTCATTGCGATTGTCTCCAAAGGCCGTCTATATAACGGGTCGGGTTCGTCACGCATGTATAAATGACTGCGCTTAAAGATGAATAACCACAATGAGTAACAAAACACAGGACCAAATGATGATGTTTAAAGATCAAAAGTTAGTAATAAAACGGATACAAAGTCGGCTGGAATAGAGTTGTCTGTTGATTTGCGAAGATGTGCACTAGTTTGGGACAAAGTTTTGCCGCTCCGAGTCTCAAAAATGTCTCAAAAGTCGGCATCGACGTGATGTGACATAATGGGAACGGTAAAAGGCATTGCCTGTTCAAACGAACAGTGGTTCTGCACACACCTCAGAGGTTAGGTTAACATTTTTCCAAAACAAAATAAAATGTACCGAGCATTGAATATTTTGGAATTAATTTGATTGGAAGATGCCTAAGCAGCAATTTCTTAAATTGTGTTTAGAATTGTAATGTTTGGAAACATTTAACTCTATTCATCAGCTGTACTGCGTTATGCTGTCTCATACGCAGTGTCCTTGCTGTATGGTGAACACCAAGCACGTCTTAAAGGTGCATATACACAGCAGAATGGTTAAAAAAAAAATTGCTAAAATTATATACTTTTATAGGCTTAAGTTGTATGCCTAGATGTAATGAAACGAAATAAATCGTGGCATACAATGATTTCATTGCATATAAATTAATATGATTTTTAACTTGTCAAATTGAAATAGAGGCACGAGTCCCTAATTCAAATTCACAACTAAACCTACGAAATTTATTTATATACAAAGAAATCACCCTTCCTATATTAAGATTTATTTCATTTCATTACACCGATGTACTTTATCTAAGCCTCTAAAAGTATATAATTTCAACAATTTTAATTTCAAGCATTTTGGTGTGAATATGCACCTTTAATTAAAACTAGCTTATGAATCCAGTGGGCCACACGCCATTGATGAGTGCTTGCCAACGGCGTACCTATAGAGTCTTAACTCCACAATTTGACTTAATATCGCCGGTTGATCCGGACCTTAATTTCGGTCATGACTGATAAGCCCCACTTTAACTGGTAATAAAAATTAATAGAAGTTAAAACGCTGAAGTTAAGCAGAAATCCATTATGGTCAGCGTCCAGATGTTAACAGAGCCTGAGAGTGGAGAAAAGGAAACGCATTAAAAGTAATAAGACTATTTCCTTAAAACGTGAAAAAGAAGAGATGAAATACGGCTACATCGATATAGACTCTTACTTAACTACATAAAGGCATCATACTATCATACGCCAAATCACATCGCTTCTCCCTTCGAGCATCATCCCGTGTCGAGTCCCGTGCTTACACGCATTTGAGGTCTGCGCTAAGTTCACAAAACTTCATAAATGAAGTCAGTCATGCAACTACCTCTCAATAAAGTTGCTTGTTTATTATCATCCTGCTAATACACGCCCATTCACATTGATTGACATTCATACCTCGCGAGCTCTCCATCGATATTGGTATGAAGCCACGCCTCTATTTTCAGATTGATAGCTAAATTGAAGTAGGCAGAAATCTGATTGGCTGCCTCCAGCCCAGTAGCAAAATGTTACTTCAAATTTCAAGTTTTATTTCATATTCCCAGCTCACATTGTGACATATGGGACACAAATATACATGATACATATTAAACATTGCATGTGTGAGCTAACATTGTTTCAAAATTATTATTATTATTTTAACAACAGGCATTTCTTTTTTTTTTTACTATGCTGTTAAGTTTTAGCTAAGCTCGGACCATGTTAAGGGTGTTGGAATCGACTTGAACACTTTGAAATTCAAATTCTCCGAATCTATATTTTTGAGAAATTAAACAGGAACTGCTTGAAAACTTTGAACATTTAACATAGCACAAAATCACAGGTCCGCAAGTATGGCCTCGAATGGTGAAGCAATGTGAGTGGGTGTATGTTAGTATGCTGCTGGATACCAGAGTGTAGTTGGAGGGCGAGACCATTCGATAGAATGATGATATAACGGTGGATTGACAGTGTACCTCGTACAAAGGAGGGACAACCAGTAGATGTGACGGTAATATCGGAACACTGCAATATCAAATTTCTGCCATTGATTAATGGCGAGGGAGCAATATTGAATTCGATATCAGTGGACTAATTGGTTAATGGTGCAGGAACAAATATCAAATTGAACATCTGTGCATGCATTGATTAACTGCGCATGGCAGTAATATCAAATTAGATATTGAAACGGCGGATTGTACCAATATAAATTGCTATGTTTGCACTGATATGAAGCTATATCAAACTACACAAATCGATGATTGTCTGATTGCACTGAACCTTATTAATAGTAAAATGTATAGAAGTGAAGTGAAGTGAAATAGATGGAAGCCATTAGCGGACACAATAAGTAAAACACAATTGTTAATAAACTAACACCATATTGCTATTCACCATGCCAAACATAGAACCGAAAACCCATGATTTTGTGAGAGAGTTTGAAAACATAAATAGCTAGGCTGTGCCGAAACATGGGCCCCTGATAACGCAGCTTACTGGACTGGTCTTGGACCAATACTGAGCCAATATGGTCTAGTACTGGCCCAGTAAGCTGATTTATCATTGGCATATTTGTTCTCATAATTGAACTCGCTGTACGTTACCTGAGAGTGATCGTCGAGCGAGGAGCCCAATCAAGGAACATTGTGAACATAGTCAGAAAATACAGTACCATTGCGATGTAGAATACCACACAACTTTTGTCACATCGACCAGGACTGGCGGTGGTCATGCCGTCCCCAAGTGCCACATCAATACATGAACAGTTGGTGTAAATCTTTTATAAAATGAAGAAAATACGGATTATATGACAGATACTAACTTACTATTACAATACTCACGTCTTCATATATAATATCCTTTAGCAATGGGCATTTCCAATTTTAGCTATGCCATGCCCGTCACTAGCTAAGCTCCTCCATAACTCGCTCGTGTTGGGATCGATCTATCCCTTCACTCCCTGACTATTAATTTCCAGAAAAGTAGACAGGTAAGTTGTTGAAAATTTTGAAACTAATTTGACTGGGCGCTATTGTTGCCTATGGCAGCAATAGCGCCCGGTCAAATTAGTTTCAAATTTAAACTTCAAATCTTGGTTGCACACGATATCGATGCTATACACACAAAGCTCGACATCAAAAAATGTCTGAGTTATATTGTAAAGCATTTAAAATATATACAAATAACAACAGGCTCACTTGCGAACTGTTAGCTCTTTTAGGCTGTGTTCTCATTAGAGCTTTAATCTGGAATGATGCCATACTTCAGTATTGCCTTACGCTGGTTAAGTCTCCAGTGAGAACACGGCGTATGTCTCTAATGAGAACATTGCATTTGAGGTTAGCCGAATGTTTATTAAATGGCAATGACATACAGTTTGTACAATGTGCCGGACTATTAAGCGTTAAAGGTGGACTAAATCGAGTCATTCGTGCCACAATTAATTATGACGTCATCCTACACATCACTTAGTTGATTGTGACGTTATATTACGTCAGAGGATGGATGGCTAAACTGGAAATGTCCATTGGGATTGAAGATACATTTTCGAAAGTGTCACATAATAAGAATAAGAATAGGAATACGTTTTTCTTCTTACCACATGTGTTGCCAACTGTAATAATATGAATCTGTGTCAGCATATTTGACTAGAGTAATGTCATTTCCCTCAAAACGCAAACAAATAAGTGACTGCGCTTAGAGGCGATAAACATTCCACAAAATTAGTAATGTGAAATGTAGTTGTACTAAATGAGATACAGTACTTAAAGTCAATATGACAATACAATGTTAAGACTCATTTATACAGCATAGTAGAAATAAAAATAGAAATCCAGCTCATACACATAAATAGTACGAGCATGCACTAAGTAATAAAGGGAGTAATGTGAATTTGAAAATATGCAAACCATGAATTCTGATTTCAACTCAAATCCGGAAATCAATAGGCCAACTGTATATATGTCACTCCGGTTAGGGCCAGCATAGCTCTTCCTTGGAATCAATAGTAAACAAGGTAGATAATGAAAGTGGTCGCTCCGAAATTACCTTTAGTACAGGTAAATTGTAATTGGGTCTAGTACGGGTTCTCCTGCTGAATACTCCCATGCATGTTTTTTTGTAAACAGACAGATTTTCTCTAAATTAGCTATCAATGAGGTGTTGGAAAATCCCACAAATCATGCTGATTGTCATTGAAATTCTGGTGAGAGGGAGAAAAATGGAGTATTTAAAGAACTTTCAGAGCAAAGAAATTAGCGTGATTACCTCCCATAGCAGTGGCAGGCTGTCAGATATTGAACAAAAGTTGTTTGGTGTTATTAATAGAGAACGTTTCAAGTGAATCAGGTTGTATTTTATGAATTATTGACACATTTGTGATCTATTTATCCAAAGTTATACAAGTCGTGTCATGCAGAATTTCAATCATATTACCAAGATATCAGTTAGGCGTGGTCATGGGGGTGTAGAGTTGTTAATGCACCATGCATCTAAGTAAACATATTAGTACACCGGTCATTTGAAAGCTTATACATTCAGGATGGAGTGAGGAGAGAGGGACAGAGAGGGAGAGAGAGGAGAGAGAATGAGAGAGAGAGAGGGAGGGAGAGTGGGAGGGAGCTTGGAATGGAGGGAGAGAGAAATGGAAGGAGGGAGGGAAGTAGGAGGATGTGTAGCTCGCGGGGGTTCGTCAGGTTGTTTCAGTATGAAATGCTCGCCCGTCGTGCCACATGTGCATGACGAACGAGGGGGCTGGTTAGCTCTGAGTCTGGTGGTTCTGGATCCCATGCGACATTGCTCAGCGAAGTACATGGACCAGCTCCTAAGGCCGGTGAAACTCAATTGTTCTGGTGGAACCATGCGACCATTGCCGCTGAGATTAAACTGCACAGTATCATCCCAGCTATTTGTGTCACCGGTATGTCTTTCCATAGTACTTTTAGCTTATGGAGAATAAATTATAAATAACATTTGTGTAACAAGGTTAATCGTTTGACAGCAGGTGAGCATATGATAATAATACACGAAGTAGAGACAGCTAATGTACTTTGAACTTGGGGTCGCCGGAGGTACCACACAGATTCGTAAATCCGCAGAGGTATCCCCGCAAAGGAAGCATCTGCACAACGAGGTCCAGGGTAGATACAGTGCATACTCAGGACAGTGAAACAGATCAGTGAAGTAATGCCAATTAGATAGTCATTATAACTAAATCACAGTTCAATTTATACAGTGTGGAGGAAGTGGAGGCGATGGTATAATAAAGTTAAGAATAACCCAGTAACAGATAGGGTTGCTATATATAATTTTTCTAAGCATATACATAATGAAGCACATGGTGCGGGATACGTCGCATAGCTCTTGTGGTGCACCAGGCAAAATCTACTAAGCTGCGGTCGAAAAGTTATACAGTTAAATCACACACCATGCAGTGTGTTGGATGATTTCCACTTTCGTGTGGTTCGCAGATCCGGCGAGTCATCCACCAAGAAACATTGCTGCTCTACATCATTTAGAAGTTACATATCAGGCCACAAAGGGCCATCCCACGAAAGTTCCCTTTATTGATGAATAGAAATGGGAACCATTCTTTAGTTTTAATTTTGCTCCCGGATGGCCATCTGGGAGCATCCAAAATTGTTTTATGCAGGTTAGCTGAGAACAGCTTTTATGTATGGGTGATCTCAAAGCCACCAGGAACTGCGGGGAATGTTTTCTATCTTTCTTATCCGCAGGTATTCCGATTCCCTCATCTAGTCCATACCTCCAGACAGTCCGCGACTCTCAGCCTCCACGCCAACAATGCTCTTGATCTTCGAACTTCACCTCCTTTTAATACTTGCTGAGATATCAGAACTGGTCGTTTCAACCAATCAGAGATCGCTGTACCAAACAATCAGCACGTTAGAATAGCATGACATATACACAAATAACTAAGTATTATGATATGTATAGATGTGTACAGTGACGTAGTAGGTCACGTGTACATAATTTGACTGGGAGCTTCGATAATAACTCGTCCATTTCTGGACCGATTTTAAAATGGTTTGGAGTATTAAAAAGTTCATCAAACTCTGGTCCTGATCGGTACCAAGAACGCCGAAAATATATAGATTAAAGATATTTACGAGTACCAACTCGGTATACTAGAGGTACACACTCGCTCCCATTCTCGGCACGCATGTCGTGAGGGAAGTGCTAGCATGCGCAACACGAATTCTAACGAACTTAGTCATTTTCATTGCGAAATGCCTCTCACATAGGCTTATACACGCTTATTGCTCAACCCAGGGTGGTGCGCTTATGGGAATAATGAGTCCAGGACGGGAAGCCCATACCCAGCTTGGCTGAGATGGCCAGTACCCGCCTGGTGAGAGTGAAATAAACATATGTCAGCAGTACTAGAGAGATACACTACCTTATCGTTATTCATGACGTGGCAGCCAGCATGACATGGGGTCAGATATTCCAATGAGTCTGCCCCGCACACAGGCTCATGGATTTGATCAGTACAATTACAGGCGGCATTACAATCTGCAGTTGTATTCGTGATTGACAGAGCTACCATGCTGAATGAAACAGATATAGAATCAATTAAGGGATCTATCTTTAGGTATGTCTCGCCCATTTCTAGCCAAGCTTCACCCACACTGCACTTATATATACTTTGCACCTTGAATAATCAGACTTGTGCAGGTAAGCTGTTGTCGATTGTGAAACTAATTTGACTGTGTGCTGTTTCTGCCTATAGCAGCAAAAGCACCCAGTCAAATAAGTTTCAAAATATTCTACAATTGTTTGCTGTTTATTAAATAGTAAATCCATCAAAGACAGTTCATACACCGGAAGGACTATTCCAGCATGATAGAATTTAACACACTAATATTGTGGCATGACAACAATAGCGTCCAGTCAAATTAGTTTCAAAATATTCAAGAAAATGTTTATTAAATAGTGAAGACAAACAATTCATCTAGCAACGCTTAGTCCGACTTCAATTATGCCTTCGTGACGTACGTATTTACGTCATTCATGATGTCATTGATTATGGTGTCATCATACAAGTCAAGTAGTTGATTATGATGTCATGTGATGGATGGATAAACTGGACCGATCCATTACATCAAATGAGGCTGACGCCACAACACAAATTTGTGTAGAATGATGTATCTATATCCATCCTGAACACCTACAAGTCAGTAGTGCGCGAATTGTATGTTTTTGATGAATTTGTAATGACTGTAATAAAAGTTATCTTGAATATTTTGAAACCAATTTGACTGGGCCTAGGCTGCAACAGTTCCATTATCCAAAGTAGTTACACTATATTCGATTGTTTACCTGTATAATTACCTTGAAAATGGTATTCTGGAGATTCAGGTTTCAAAGTATATAACTCGATTTCAACACACAGTCAAACGTAGGAGCAGTTTAGATAAAAATAGGGGAAGCATAGATAAACTTGATCCCGTCATTGTACAAAATGTAACAGAATCTTGCACTTCTTGTTAATTTTTATAACTGAGTCATTTTCAGCTCTCATGCTCTAAGGTTCCTTTGAAAAACTAGGGTACTATTTTCTAACCTCCATCAATGCCATATCAAGATCATACATCCAACTTGTATCGACAGGGCCCCAAAACCTTCAAAACACTACTTATATCAATTAACCATTTAATATTCAAGATTCTTCATAAAAATTTTAATTTCTGCAGACCAAGAGAAGACGATTTACACACATGTGCATCATCAACACATCAAAGGATCTATATCCCCACAATTTGGCGACCGGATGAGCGGCTTTCATGATTGGCTGATAGGGTGATGACGCCAATGCATTTGCATAAAAATACTTGAATCTGATTGAACGAGTGAGAACTCCTCGCCCAATCAAATTTGAGTATTCTTTAGCGGGAAAAAGTGGTCGTGGCCTAATAAGCAAAGGAGATGGCGTCATCGCCCTTTCAGATAATCGGGAAAGCCGACCATCGTGTCGCTCTTGTACTCAAATATCGGGAACTTTAATGGTCACTTTAAATGACGTTGAAATAACGTTGATCCAATATGTAAAAAATAACACAAACTTTTCGAAAGTATTAGACCTGTAAGTCCTCAACAATA
>CM067375.1:14611166-14626166 GCA_034401795.1 Chaetoderma sp. LZ-2023a
CTTCAGCAAATTCCACGTGGCTCGCGGAAGGTCCCAGATGTTATTGCCAAACCCCGGTCTCGTGACCTCTTCCGCGAGCCCTGCTTGTGATTGGTCAATACGGGACTGTACTACCTCTTGAGAAACTGTAAAATTAGGAATTGTGAAGTCGGAAACATAAAAATAACAAATATTTAACGCACGTCTGTCTATTAAGAACTACAAATAACATATCTTTAAGGTTCTTGCCGCCCAAAAGACATTACATAGCCTACAGTACAGAGCGGAAACATTTTATGACGTTTCCAAAACAAAAATAGAAACATCTTAGTTAGTAGGCCTACAATTTGAGCACGGTGTAAAACCGTATAAGCAGCACTCGCCTCGATGATTCAATCAACTATATAAACTATTTAATAATGTATTGCCAGTATTCGAGATGCGATTGAAGATCAATATTTGGATGCATTTCTAGCTATGACCCGCCCATTTCTAGCTTTGCCCAGCCCATTTCTAGCTATGACCAGCCCATTTCAAGCTAAGGCACCGCCCACGTTCATCACGTGTTGGGACCGCATTATATACTATGAACCCTTAGGCCGTGTTCTCAGTTCTCACTAGAGAGTTAATCGGGAATAGACTAATCAGTATGGCGTTATTCCGGATTAAGTCTCTAGTGAGGACACGGACCATAAATTCTCAGAATACTTTTATCAAGGAAATTATACAAGTAAGCTGTTGCAGATTTTGAAACTAGTTTGACTGCGCCGCCACCAGGCCAAATCAGTATAAAATATTCCACAGAATGTTTATTAAATAGGAAATGCAGCAAAGATACACAATTCGTACATTTAACGAATGCTCATGACGGGCTCTAGATACGCCATTCACTTCGCATTTATTTGTGAGGTCAGCCTACATATGACGTAATGGACCTTTCCAGTTTAAGCTATACCCTGCCCATCTCTAGCTAAGAGCTCCACCCATCACTTTTGTTGGAATCGATCGATCCCTGAACTTCATGACTACCAATTTCCAGGAGACTATACAGGTAAGCTGTTGAATATTTTGAATGTTGAATCAAAGACGTCATGAATAATGTAGAGCGCGTAATGGATTACGCGTTGTTGTATGTCTTTATTATTTAAAAAGATGCTGTTGAATATTTTGAAACTAATTTCAATAGGTGCTGTTGCTGTCTATCCTACACGTCACGTAGTTGATCATGAGGTCATTTAATGGCTGGATAAACTGGAAAGGTCCACTAATTATGACGTAATGCACTTGAGTGTGAGATTGGATGTCTTCATTATGCTGACATAAAACCTTTAATTCGCTGCTTTGATTGGCAGTAAAGTCATTATATAAGTCTTCTGCACCATGCGCAAACAATATAGGCCTAAATACAAAACGCTTCCATCATGAAATAACAAATATGATTTCTTTCGCTATGACCAGGAAATATTCCGTTGACGCGGGCCATACAACGACGATGACGACGACGAGGACGAGGACAGCGACGATGACGACGACAACAACAACGAGAACGACGACGACGGTGGCGACGACGACGATGACGATCACGACGATGACGCCGACTACGATAACAACAATAATAAAAACAACAACAATAACATCAACAACAGCAACAATAACAACAA
This sequence comes from Chaetoderma sp. LZ-2023a, assembly GCA_034401795.1. Taxonomy (NCBI): domain Eukaryota; kingdom Metazoa; phylum Mollusca; class Caudofoveata; order Chaetodermatida; family Chaetodermatidae; genus Chaetoderma; species Chaetoderma sp. LZ-2023a. Next base: position 14,612,807 of record CM067375.1, read on the forward strand.
CAGGGCGCACAGCAACGTTAACGACGACGATGACAACAACAACTGAGATAGCAACGATTACAATGATGACGACTGCACGACGACGATGGAGGCGACGTTGGCGACAAAGACGTCGACGACGACGACGATGACGACAATAACAACAACAACAACAACAACAACAACAACAACAACAACACAGAGTTAACGAACGGCCTATTACACAATCAAACATATATATAAAGGATACGTTAAAAGTCGCGAAGCAAATGGTCAGAATCGTTTGGAATTAAGGAATCCGGTTTCTCAGTCAATCATATGACGTCATAATTAACTACGTCAGATGTTGACTGACATCAAAATCAATTAGCCTACGCCATTAACGGCGTAGCTAAGTTCGTCAAGAACGCGTAATTGATGACGGACGAAGGTTGGTTGTACGAATTGTATACTATTTAATAAACACGCTGGTGCCCGGTCAAATTAATTTCAAATATTCAACAGCTTACCTGTGTTTTCTGGATTTTGTGATTCAGAGAGTGCAGGGATGGATCGACCCCAACATGGGTGGAGCTTAGCTAGAGATGGGCGGCCATAGCAAAAACTGGAATCCTCAATTTGACGTGCTTTCTGGGCCCACATGTCAGTGGAATTTAAGACTACCACTACCCGTCTCAAACAGCCACCATCTCGTGGCCCCAAAGCAAATGGACGTCATAGCCATGATTGCATTATTGTGTCTTACCAGGTATTATTCTGGGAAACGCAAACAACACCACTGCTACAATGGCAAACAATACGGTGGGAATAACAAACCCCATCCACCACGCTCCGATCCATCTAGCATCGGTTTCGTCAAAATCTGGCCTATAAAACAATGATGCGATCAAATCTATATAATACAGGAATCCAGTCTCTCCGTCTCTCTCGCTTTCTCTCTCTCTCTCTCTCTCTCTCTCTCTCTCCCTCTCCCTCGCCCTCTCCCCCGCCACCTCCCCCTCCCTCCGCCCTCTTCTCTCTCCCTCCCGCCCGCCCGCCCGCCCCCCTCCCTCCCTCCGTCCCTCCCTCCCTCCTTCCGAATGGATCCAATCTGTCACTCACGTATATGACGTCATAAACAATTACGTCACTTATAGGCTTACGTCATAATCAAAATGCATAGTAAATCACGTAATTGGCTCCGTCATGAACATTGAAAATAGTCCGGCGAGTGTACAAATTGTATGTCCTTGAGGGTTTGACAATTTGATAAAGATTATATTGAATATTTTGAAACTAGTTAAAGAGGGAGCCGCATCTACCATAACACACAGTCAAATTAGTTTCAAAACATTCCACAGCTTACTGGTATAGTTCTGGGAATTCAGGTTTCAAGGTATATACAACGATTCCATCACGCGCAAATCGCGGAGCTTATAGAAATGGGCGGAGCTTAGCTGTAAATGGATCACCGTAATATCCTGTAGAAGATTCACGCTCTAATGGCGTGACATATGTTTGAAGAAATGTATTATTACAGCAGTTGTTGCCTAGTAGCGGTGACGTAACAAATCTGGTTGTAGCTAGGTCTGCGCGATTATTTTTTAAATCGTGATATTATGAGTTTTTAATGAGATCGGTCACGATAATTGCCATTTTGCTCAGTGAGTGTAAGCCCATTTGCAGGCCGAGATAAGAATGTTTTTGGAAACCTATCACTGGAATTACTGGTTCGAAAATCGATCCAGACATTCCAGTGATACATTTTCAAAAAATATTCTTCTCTTGGCCAGCAAAAGGAATTCTCTAAACACCATTTCATCTTTCGTTATTGATACACTTTTGTTGTTATGTCTTGGTAATTTGAATCCTTGCTGATTAATCGAGTAATCACGATTATTCCTAACTAATTGACCGTGACCACTCAAACCAATAATCGTACAAGCATAGTTGTAGCGTTTATTCTATTGCAGTTAAAATGTTTATTTCTATATTTTGATGCACAAGTGGCCTTTATCGCTCACCGGGAACATAAGCATTTTAATGAGACGGGTCAACCTATAATTCGAACCTTAAAGTTTGGACAGACCTGCAACAAGGACACAGATGTGTCCTACTAAATTTGGTTAAATTTTGTTCAGCGAAGAAAAATCCAAGAGGGCCAATCAGCTTCATTTGAACGAACGTGGATCTTTGTGCCGTAAAGATACTTCCTGCCAAATATAATTCAAATGGGCCCAGTTGTTCCCAAGGAGAACTTATTTTAAATTGTCTATTGCCTTAGTATGGGAGTTGTTTGCAAATCCCAAAACATATATAAAATCAATTTCGGTTTCAAAATCCATCAAATAAAAAATCCAACACGGACGTCAAACGTGCTACATTTTGATTGATCCACAACGGCCATATTTTTTTTAACTATCAACCTCCCTTGTACACACTTTAATGGTCCTTAATTCCGAAACTTCGGCCCGATCCCTTCAGCGGTTCTTGAGAAGAGGTAGTTTTCACGAAAATTAGTTCATCCAATATGGTCGCCGAAGCATTTGCTGTATCAAGTTCCCTCGAATAAACGTGGTTCAGCTCTTGGCCTAGATGATGTTTCGTGAGCTTTGAATCAATCCCCCAAGCAGCTTCGGATAAGATTTAAAAAAATATTTCTAAAAGTCGGCCAAAATCCAAGATGGCCACTAGCCAAATTGTTCGATCGGCTTGGTTTGACCAAACTTAAGTTTCTCTATGTTTCCTGCCAAATATAAATGACATCTGTTAAGTTATTTAAAGAAAAGATTGATGGACGGCCACCAGATGAGGGATGTTGGACTGACAGATGGACGATGTACAGTCGCCATGGCATAAGCTCCCTTGGCCATTCTGGCCGGGTGAGTTAAAAATTACCGCACCGCCCCACACCGCACCGCACCGCACCGCACCGCACCGCACCGCACGGCACCGCACCGCACCGCACCGCACCGCACCGCACCGCACCGCACCGCACCGCACCGCACCGCACCGCACCACACCACACCACACCACACCACACCACATCGTATCATATTCTCTGCAAGAAGGACAAAGTAGCCTGTGGAAACGAATTTAGATTATATTAGTTCAAAAAGGACAGCTGTTTTTGCGACATAAAGATGGTGACATTTTAATATCGGTTGTTGGTTGTCGCAATGAGCCAATATCAGTCAAATTGTTTTCAAACTGTTTCGCAGGTTCAGAGTTATTGCCCCTTGAAAATTATTCTCTGGCGGCCTGCATGTAAAGCAGCTCAGTTAGTATAGCAAATGTAAAGCACCGACTACCACCCCCATCCACCGCCAAAGCCCTAACGATATGCTAAATGATAATGAGATATGATATCGATAAATAATTTACGACTGAAGTATATATCCTACTGTGGTCCAGCATCCACATCGACATAGATTTTCAAGAACGTTGCACCGATTATAAAGCCAAAGGCCGGTCCCAAAGATGCCATCGCATAGAATAACCCTGAAACAAAACATAGCCGTGAGTCAGGGTGTCAGAAATGAGTATTAGTCCCTTAACCCTCGACTTTATTCAAGAAAATTTAAATTTTCTCATAAGAAATGCCAATTTGCAGACCAAGAGAAGACTATTTTTGAAAATATATCACTGGAATGACTGGCTCGGTTATCGAGCCAGTCATTCCAGTGGTACATTTTCAAAAATAGTCTTCTTTTGGTCTGCAAATTGGCATTTCTCAAGACCTCTGCAGAAGCCATTTTTGGCTGATATGAGTGTTTAAGGGTTACGGTATAAATACAATCGATACAGGTCGGTAGAACAACGTTTTGCTGCCAATCTTTTATCCGCATTTCAGTGTCAAAGGTCATATTTTCGGTTAGAAGTGGGTAATTTTAAACTACATGAATATAACTAGGTTAGCCAATAGAGAGTCAGCAACAGCGTTTGGGCTAATCTAGTTTCAATGTGTTAAAGAAAATAGGAATTATGGCTCGGTAAATGGTCCCTTTCAAACGCAGAGACGAGAGTTTATCAAATGAATTTATAAGAATAGCTTTCTGTTGTCCTGCAATTGAATACTCCATGTGCCCACTTCAGAGGCAGCTTTGGCCTGCTGGCTATTTAATAAAAGGGTTGACGTTGAAGAAAATTCAAATTTATACCTAGGCAGGCCAGGAGAAGACTATTATTTTTTTTAGAATATACAACTGGATTGGCTGGCTCTGTTATCGAGTCAGTTATTCCAGTGGTAAATTTTCAGAAATAGTCTTCTATTGACTTGTAAATAGACATTCCTCGAGAACACTACAGATGTTCTTTACGAGCGGCTTGACAAACCCATGGTTAACTTTTTCACCGAAAATCCCTGAAAAGGTACATTCTTTTAGGTTATAAAGTGTATTCTGTTGAATATTTTGATATTAATTTAACTGGAAGCAGTTGCTGCCTTGGGCAGAAACTGCTTCCTGTCAAATTAATTTCAAAATATTCAACAGTTTTGTTGTATGGTTGCCTTACATGAGATATGGGGAATAGATTGCTGAACAGGTTAAGTTAACATGACTCTCGTCCAAGGCTCCATACACCATCTTGAACATACCCAATGCAAAGGCGGATGACTGTCGGGTGACAGACTCGTCGACAGCCGCTGTTCCCACGCTGTAAAGGGTCGTACCGCCTATGCCCATTAACGCCATGCCGAAACAGAGAACGTACAGGTAGTTGGGTAGTGTTGCTTCATCGCTGTTCCTGTACTCTTTCGTACTGTTGCCTGGAATTAAATTCACATATATGAGTTGTCAATCAAAATACATCATTTGTCGGAGTATGGTCGGAGAAAGTCAAATCCTATTAGAGAAATCGGGTTTCTTAGTCAATCGTATGACGTCATAATAATCTGGGTCACACGTAGGCGGCCGTCATAATAAATTACGTCATGAATGTCGTGATAAAAGTCCTTCTTAAACTCTACTAATTCGACAATTTGTACGAATTGTATGTCCGTAATATTTAATAGACATTCTGTTGAATATTTTGAAACAAAATGTATGGGCGCTGCTCTTGCTAGTAGTAGTAGTAGTAGTAGTAGTAGTAGTAGTAGTAGTAGTAGTAGTGGTAGTGGTAGTGGTAGTGGTAGTGGTAGTAGTAGTAGTAGTAGTAGTAGTAGTAGTAGTAGTAGTAGTAGTAGAAGTAGTAGAAGTAGTAGTAGTAGTAGTAGTAGTAGTGGTAGTGGTAGTGGTAGTGGTAGTGGTAGTGGTAGTAGTAGTAGTAGTAGTAGTAGTAGTAGTAGTAGTAGTAGTAGTAGTAGTAGTAGTAGTAGTAGTAGGTAGTAGTAGTAGTAGTAGTAGTAGTAGTAGTAGTAGTAGTAGTGGTAGTGGTAGTAGTTGTAGTTGTAGTAGTAGTAGTAGTAGTAGTAGTAGTAGTAGTAGTAGTAGTAGTAGTAGTAGTAGTAGTAGTAGTAGTAGTAGTAGTAGTAGTAGTAGTAGTAGTAGTAGTAGTAGTAGTAGTAGTAGTAGTAGTAGTAGTAGTAGTAGTAGTAGTCGAAGTGAACGCACGCGTTTATTTAGCTCTGCAATTGCTGCCCGAATTTGTTAGTTTCTAGCGCGATTTTGTAGATAAATTTTATACATATATTTCGTATTAGTATTTCCTTTCAAACTTTATGTTTAATTTGTAAATTCTTGTCTTGGTTGGAGCGAATTTTGTGTATCCAATTTCTAAAGGCACTCCTCTTAGCTGGCGGTTTCAGCCATTTAATAGGTCCCCTCTTACTGTGGTCAGTGCAATAATTTTCTCCCCGCGTCAGTATGCTATTTCTATAGTTTGTTGGCTAGCACATTGTATTTGGCAAGCTCGCTTGAGTGAGTGGATTTAATTCCTTTGTCATTTGTAAGCCCAAGCCTAGTACTTTGAGTATATACATCTTTATAGTCGGTTGGCTGTCCCCGGTCAACTCGAACAGACTAACAAATATATGTCTGTAATATGTTAATATGCATTAGGAAACCACTTTAATCGGTTAGGTGTTAGTGGACGACTTAGAAAGTGGTTCAAACTAACAAATATACGACTATACTATCAATTCGTATATTTGTTGGTAGGTGTCAGGGTTTCAAAAGGGGACACTATTTATTTAGTGTTTAGCTCTTTCCCTGACGTCTTGGTATTATATATTTGTATTACCCCTTATATATTGTAGTAGTATGGGTTTCCTCTTTTATTAAAACACCATGGCCACCTCCTATAAGCGTAACCTAAGTCTTAAAATCACGACAAAGTCTTGGGGTGTTTCGGCAATTGAGGTGTACCATGGGTTGAAGGATGTAGTTGGGGCAGGGTCACGGGTCCTTCAAGGTCTTATTAACGTCTCCAAATCTGTATGGAATGTCACTGTAGTTAATGAAAGTGTGAAGGAAAAGTTGCTCGACGAGGTCCTTGTCGTGAAGGGTGAGGTGTGTCATGTGGAGGAAATAGATTCTGATCGTCTATTAGTCAAGATGAAGGTTCCATTAGAGATCCCAGCTGAATGGGTTATCAATAGATTGATCAAGTATGGCAAAGTGGACAAAGTGGAACACGAGACCGATCCATTTGATCGAACCTTAGAAAATGGCATCAGAAGAATTTGGTTCGAAAAGGTAGAACAACCTCTCCCAAGTAAGGTCACGATAGATGGTCGATTTATCTTGCCATTATGGTACAGGGGGCAAATCAAAGAGTGTAGAATCTGCTTAAGTACAGAACATCTTGCAACAGATTGCCCTAACAAAAACAAATGTCTAGTTTGTGGATCATCTGATCATTTTAAGTGGCGATGCCCGCAGAACAAATATGTCAAAAAGGGTGCTGATAAAAGTGCAGAGCAAGTTGTCTCTAAAGAGAATGTCATAGAACCGGTACCTGCTGAGATTGTAGCTGAAATCCATGTTAATGGGAAGCACGTTGCTAAAGAAAATGTCATCGAACCAGTAGTTGCTGAGATTGTAGCTGAAGTCCATGTTAATGAGAAGCATGGTAAAAAAACTAAGAATCCAATCGCTGTAGTGGCAGGCGATGAAATAGAGGTTCTATATGAGGGGCTAAGTCCTACTCCAGTAACAAGTCAATCCAAGTGTGATGTCAGAGAGGCTAATTGCACACAAGTTGAAGATGATGATCAATACCCTCTGGAAGAGAGTTTTATTTTAGGATAAGTAAAATTCAGGTCGCAAGCTACTGAAACTAACTTTGATTGTCCACTGAGTACACTCAATCTAGACGAGGTAAATAATATAGAGAAAGTAATTGGTGTCTCGGATCGATTGAGTGGAACAAAGCGACAGAAAGATGGAGAGAGTTCTGAATCAGAAATAGATGAAAGTGATATAGAAGACGATAATATGTCAGTCGCTGAATCCGATGTAGCCATTCAAACACAGGGTTCTAAATCACCCGATGAAATGGTCATGTACAGGTCAGAGGCAGGAGAGGTGTTAGTTCCATATGTGACGGCAAAAGGGGTTAAATATAGGCATCTGCGTCATGATTCAGATATATTAAAATATAAGCATTTGGAAAAGGTTGAGCTAAGTAGTGCAGCATTTGCGAGTAAAATAGACAAATGGTCTAAGAGAGGGTCGAAAAAAACAAAATCTAGTTAGCTTAATAATGGCGGTTATACACATCATTTTATTACTTTTTATGCTAATTTGCACATTCAATTGTAGAGGCTTAAATAGTGACATAAAGCAACGTCACTTACTAGAGACTCTGAAAAATGAGCAGATTGACATTGTTTTGATACAGGAAACAAAAATTCAGAAGTCAGAATCATACGATAATTTAGAAAAGATTTCTGGATCCAGAATATTCTATTCGTTATCTCAAGATAATAGTGCAGGCGTAGCAATTGTTATACTCCCTCGTTGTTCAGCCTATGTAAATATAATCTCTTCAGTATCAGGTGCAAATGGTCGCTGGGTGAGAGTCACGCTAGATATACAACAAACACGTTTCACGTTGCTGTGTATATATGCACCAGCATCTCATCAACTACGTCGTAATTTTTTAATGAGATGTCTACAACAGCACTAGATAACATCACTGAAAACTTAGTAATGGGTGACTTTAATTGTGTCATAGACAAAGAAAATGACAGCAATGCAACTTCAACTTATACTGATACATCACATAGACTCTTAAAAAGAAATATGTGATAATGAAAATTTAGTTGACACCTATAGAAAATCAAAACCTCATGGCAAAGATCTTACATGGTTTTCGGCGGATGGTAAAGTTAGTTCAAGGATCGACAGAATTTATGTGAATAGTTTGTTGACTGGGTACTGGAGAGATATTAATATTAAGCCAGTCGCATTCTCAGATCATAACATGGTTTGTGTAACCTTTGTCAATGCTGATTGGGTAACAAAAGGGGTTAAGTTTTGGAAATTAAACACAACACTGAACTGGGAGAAGAATTTTATAAGAAAAATATACAGAGTTGTTGGCAGCATTGAATTAATAGGAAAGCATCATATAAGAGCACATTGCAATGGTGGGCGGATGCAAAACTGGATTTAAAGTATGTTTCCCGAAAGCATGCTATTAGAAAAGCACGGGAAATACGCAAACACAAGAAAACACTTCATCGATCACTGATGAAAATTAATGCTAAAGTAAATAATGGTGAAGATAATTATTATGAATTACTGGACAAAATTAAAAGTAAAATAAGAGATATAGAACAATATGAGTTTGAGGGTGCACAAATTAGAGCAAGAGCCCAGATGCATGCAGAAGGGGAAAAGCCAACCCAATATTTTTGCACATTAGAAAAAGCACGGGCAATAGATAAGGTGATGTGCTCATTAAACATGCCGGATGGTTCAACCGTCTTTACCAACAATGAAATGAGTACTATTGTATGAAATTACTATGAGTCATTGTACAAGTCATGGGGAATTGATGAAGATGCAAAATTGGATTTGTTAGCAAATATAGACAAAAAGGTGTCAGACACAGTCAGTGAATTTTGTGATCAACCCCTAACACTAGAAGATTTAACTAAATCCCTTAAAGGTGTGAAACTAGAAAAATCACCGGGGTGTGATGGCCTTCCAGTTGCATTTTACCAAACGTTTTGGCACTTTGTAGGTCCAATAATGGAAGAATTAGCCACTGAAATGTTTTAGAAAGGCCATTTACCACCAACTATGGCTAGGGCATACGTAAGGCTAATATATAAACGAAATGACAGACGTCTAATTCAGAATTACAGACCAATTTCTCTACTATGTGTAGACTACAAAATAATATCCGGAGCACTAACATTGAAACTAGGTAGTGTTTTGGGAGAAATCATTGGAACAGAGCAGACATGTGCTGTACCTAGGAGGACAATTTTAACCAATATCATGTTAATAAGAGACCTTATACAATTGGTTGAGAAGGATAGCATCCCTTCAGCTGTGATTGCCTTGGACAACGAAAAGGCATTTGCCCGGGTGGAATGGGATTTTCCTTTTAATTTTTTGTAGTCGTTTGGGTTAGGTTCAAACTTGATTAAATGGGTTAAGATTTTATATACGGATATCAAGAGTAGCTATTTAGTGAACAATCAATTATCCAGAGAAATTGTCTTAGAACGTGGTGTTAGACAGGGGGTGTTCCCTATCGCCATCATTATTATTATTTGTTATTGTGATGGAATTTTTTGGCATAGCATTGAGGTAAAATAATAACTTTCAAGGCATATGTATTCGTGGCATAGAAAGACCACTTAAGCTGTCACAATATGCTGATGACACAACTGTGTTTGCTAGTTCAAACAATGATTTTGCAATTTTAAACCACGTACTAGAAAAGTTCCAAAATGCATCTGGTTTGAAAATCAATAAATGAAAATCCAAAGGATTATTTTTGGGGCCATGGAAAGAGTGGAATGACCAGCCACTTGACATCAATTGGTCTAATGATACCATTACGATTTTAGGCATCTATTTTAGCAGGAAACCAAATACAACACAAAATTGGAAGGAACGAGTATCTAAGCTTAAGAGAATATTAGCAAATTGGGAGCGTCGTCGTCTTTCAATTTTTGGTAGAGTGTTTGTTGTCAACGACTTGGTATTATCTGGGCTATTTTAATAACAATGCTAACCATAGGTGTTTGGGCCATTTGGAAACATCGGTGTGCACAGACGAAAAATCCATCTATGGGCAATCACAATAGAGCAATAAAGGCAATATTTCGTTCATTGCTGCTGAATCATATTCCTTGCGAATATTTTAGATTAAAACAGCATGGTAAAGAAAACGTATTCAAGGACATATGGCGCAAAACAAACATAGTTTCAATAGAGTTGGGAACTGTAAAAATAAATGAGCCTGCACTAGTTTAAATCATTTAATTACTGCAGCTGATTTATCTGTGTCTTTTAATTAATCTGTGTCCTGTAATTCATTTTAGTCTGCACTTTGATATTGTAATGTTTAAAAACGCATGTTAACAAATAAACAGACTGGGGTAATTTAATAATCAATCGATAAAATAAGTTGCCATTGAATTATAAAATCATCCTGGGTAATTTTAGAAACTTGCACAGGGTTTTATAGGGCTATTTGTTCCCGGGTAATTTACAAAAACCTTACAACAAAGTAAATCAAAAATGTAAACACGAGCGCCATCTATTTCTATCTATTTTTCTGTAATTTTCCTGCTGACTATATATGTTATGCTACCCAAATGCTACTACGCCCGCTGTATTTAAAGAATCATCCCACTGGCGTCAATGATTGACTTATTTGTCATTGATGGAAGAGTCACTTTTCATTTGTTGAATAGTTGCACTCGCCACACGGGCCTACTACCACACATGGATTGAATGGTAATTTACAAAACCTTACAATCAAGTAAATTGAAAATGTAAACAAGAGCGCCATCTATTTTTCTGTAATTTTTCTGCCGCCTATATGTATTATACTACCCAAATGCTATTACGCCCGCTGATCTTTAAAGAATCAGCCCATTGGTGTCAATGATTGACTTATTTGTCATTGATTGACGAGGCACTTTTCATTTGTTGGATAGTTGCACTCGCCACACGGGTCTACTACTACACCTTGGTTGAATAGTAATGCCTTTGTTAAGTTTTGTTTTGCTATTGGATCTTTATCAGCCTATTGTTTTTTATCTATACTATTTAAGCCATATGTATTTATAGATTGTATTAATGCTCATTATTTATCTTTTGTTTTGATGTAATATTAATCAGGCTTACTAGTTCACCAGCTTTTTGTCTGGGAGTTTGCAAGCCTTTTTAAAGGAGTTCCTCCGTGAAGTTTGTCCGACTGCGTCAGCGTCGGTTTTTCAAAGCGTTCTCTTCCATTTCATGTGTGTTTTATCCATATAAATAATATATTGAATACGTATGTCACCAGTTGTCAAAAGGTCACCAAATTTGGCTGTGGCTTAAGATCTGACACATATATATTGCTGAGATTCGCAATGCACATACAACGACATAGTCTGGTGTTATTGGCTTAGGATGTTAATAATAGACACCTTCCGACAAAGCTAATGAATTATTGTTGGTTTGTTTCATAAGACGCTGGTACTATCACAACTGACATAATCTATTTGTGGAAATAGCTGAAAATGCAATTATGGGGAAGTGAAATTTCATGTATCTTATATGAAAGTCGGTAATTAGGTCACCAGATGTCAAAATGTGGCTAGCTTTCGCCGCTTTTACAACTGGGCAACTGTGCATTAGTGACTGACAACGTGCCAATAAAGGAATGTGCTCGTATTAACACGTACAAATGAATAATAGACACCATCTAGTAAATTTACAATGTCAATATTCACCTGTTTCATAGATTTTTTAGAAAAGATATTCGATTGCACTAATAATACAACAAGATTGCGCACAAGTTCTAACAACTTATGTAGGCCCTCTCCCTACATACTCATGAAGACGGCAAAATATTTTACGATAAAGTGAGAGCGAATATGCGATTATTAGGGAGAAGAATATAGTGAGTTTGGGAGGGAGGGGAGGGGAGAGGCAGAGAGAGAGAGAGAGAGAGAGAGAGAGAGAGAGAGAGAGAGAGATACAAAGAGAAAGGGAGAGAAAGAGAAAAAGAAAGTGAAAGAGAAACTGAAAGGGAAAGAGAGAAAGAGAGAGAGAGAAAGAGAAAGAGAAAGTGAAAGTTAGAGAAAGAGAAAGAGAAAGAGAAAGGGAGAGAAAGAGGAAGAGAAAGAGAAAATTAAAGTGAAAGGGAAAGAGAGTAAGAGAGAAAGAGAAAGTGAAAGGGAAAGAGAGTAAGAGAGAAAGGGAGAGAAGGAGAAAGGGAGAGAAGGAGAAAGGGAGAGAAAGAGAAAGGGAGAGAAAGAGAAAGAGAAAGATAAAGATAAAGAGAAAGAGAAAGGGAGAGAAAGAGGAAGAGAAAGTGAAAGTGAAAGGGAAAGAGAAAGAGAGCAAGAGAAAGAGAAAGAGAAAGAGAAAAAGAAAGAGGAAAAAGAGAAAGAGTGAAAGAAAGAAAGAGAAACAGAAAGAGAAAGAGAAAGAGAGAAAGAGAAAGAGAAGCAGAAAGAGAGAGAAAGAGAGAAAGAGAGAACAAGAGAAAGAGAGAGAGAGAGAAAGAGAAAGAGAGAACGAGAAAAAGAGAAAGAGAGAAAGAGAAAGTGAAAGAGAAAGTGAAAAAGAGAACGAGGAAAAAGAGAAAGAGAAAGAGAGAAAGAGAAAGAGAGAAAGCGAGAAAGAGAGAAAGACAAAGAGAGAAAGAGAAAATGAGAAAGACAAAAGAGAAAGAGAAAGAGAGAAAGATAGAAAGAGGGAAAAAGTGAAAGGGAAAGAGAGAAAGAGAGAAAGAGAAAGAGAGAGAGAGAAAGAGAAAGAGAGGGGAGAGAGCGAGAGAACGAGAAAGAGAAAGAAAAAGAGCAAGAGAAATAGAGAATGAGAGAAAGAGAAAGAGAAAGAGAGAAATAGAGAAAGAGAGAAAGAGAGAAAGAGAAAGCGATAGAAAGAGAAAGATAAAGAGAGAGAGAGAGAAGAGAGGGAAAGAGAGAGAGAGAGAGAGAGAGAGAGAGAGAGAGAGAGAGAGAGAGAGAGAAGAGATGGAAAGAGAGAGAGAGAGAAAGAGAAAGAGAAATAGAGAATGAGAGAAAGAGAAAGAGAAAGAGAGAAAGAGAGAAAGAGAAAGAGAAAGAGAAAGTGAAAGAGAAAGTGAAAGGGAAAGAGAGTAAGAGAGAAAGAGAAGGAAAAAGGGAGAGAAGGAGAAAGGGAGAGAAAGAGAAAGAGAAAGATAAAGAGAAAGAGAGAAAGAGAAAGGAGAGAAAAAGAGAAAGAGAAAGAGAAAGAGAAAGAGAAAGAGAAAGGGGAGAGAAAGAGAAAGAGAAAGAGAAAGAGAAAGAGAGAAA
>CM067375.1:14631660-14636660 GCA_034401795.1 Chaetoderma sp. LZ-2023a
AGCAGTATTCTCTTTACAGAATTTCTGTAACAAATTTGTAGGGCTAACACCAAAGCATTATTGTAAATTGTTTGATAAATTGGTAGCACCAGTACTGGCCTATGGTAGTGAGGTATTGGCTTTCCACGTAGGATATGACGTTGAGAAATGTGATTTAAGATTTGCAAACAACAATAAAAATGTTAAGCAATGCACACCAAATTCTATGATTTATGGGAGTTGAGAAGGGTACCCCTTAGTTTGATGAGGGGAAATAAGAATTGTAAAATATTGGTTTAAGATCCTAGATTTTAATAACAACAGAATAGTAAAATGTGTCCGGAGATTTAGTTATGTATGGGAATCAAAATGTGAGAATGTTGATAGAGTTCGCTATAAAAATATATTTCTATTGATCTAGCATACACATGCTTATCTAGACAAAGTCAAGATTATCAAACATTATGCCAAATACATACTGGATCACACAGATTACATATAGAAACGGGATAGACGGCATAGACAAATAGCGGTGCCTCTACAAGGGAGAAAATGTGTTTTCTATCGGCACGAAGTGGAGATTGAAAAAAATGTTTTGCAGACACTGAATATGCATAGGTTGTGGTGTAGGTGTGTCTTAGACAGTAACAGTTAGATTGGCAGGTTGGAGAGAGAGAGAGAGAGGGAGAGGGAGGGAGGGGAGGGGAGGGGGAGGGGAGGGGAGAGGGAGGGGGAGGGAGGGGGATTGAGGAGAGATGTGAGAGAGAGAGAGCGAGAGAGAGAGAGGGAGAGAGAGAGACAGAGAGGGAGGGAGAGGGAGAAAAGCGGAAGAGGGAGATGGAGGGGAGGGAAGGAGGGAGAGAGGGAGGGAGGGGAGGGAGGGAGGGAGGGAGGGAGGGAGGGAGGGAGGGAGAGAGAGAGAGAGAGCGAGAGAGAAAGGGAGAGGGAGAGGGAGGGTGAGGGAGGGAGGGAGAGAGAGAGAGAGAGGGAGAGAGAGAGGGAAAGGGAGGGGGAGAGGGAGGGGGTGGGAGAGAGGGAGAGAGAGAGAGAGAGAGTGAGAGGGAGAGAGCATGTGGCTGACCGGGGTCAGCCAGCATGATGATGTACTGTATGCCATTCTAGGCTCGCAGCTTGTTACTCGACGAACGTGTTTTGTTTGTTTTTTAATATCATTAATTAAATAAATTAACAAAGAAACATACACTTGAAATAATGGATACAACCATGAATTAGGACAAAACATTAGAAATCAGAATGTGGGCATTTAATCAATTGTCAGATCAATTGTGTGAATGGCTATGTATAACTTTAAAATCAATGTCTTCATATAGTAGAGCATACATAACTACCTGGTGTAGCTTTAATCTCTCGAGCCAAGCTTGTGCAGCAATATAGTTGCGTTTCTCTATCATATGCTATGTATATGTATATTATATATCAATATGTAAATTATAGGTTTGTTAAATAGTGAATAAAGGAAACTGGAAACTGCGAGAAAACGTTTCCCAAAGTGTTTTAGTCCTCATAAAGGTTTGGGTTTTTATCTTTGTGGGTTTTCGTGCCGCGCTGCATGTTGTTCACCAGGAGGTTCAGAAAGTCTGTTCAGCTCTCAATATTGTGAGTTAATGTTGTTAACTCAATACCATTATCATCTATATGCAGGTCTATATGCAGGTTTCTGTTCATCAATTAAATGGCTGCTCACGCCTACCTCCTGAATAAAGGTTGCGCTTGTTATGCATGGGTGGGGTAAAACATGCTTTTTCAGAGATGGTATAGAGGACGAGTTTCACGTTATTATTTTGTGTCCTGTAAACTCAGATCTCCGAAGAAAATCTATTAAAAATATTACTGGAAACAGCCAAGCGTAGAAAAATTTACAGAATTATTGAATTCAACAAACGCGGCACTTTTAAAGAAACTGGCCAGTTTTATTTACAACGCACTTCAGAAGCGTGAACATGTCATAGAATGAGCATTTTCTCCGCAAAATAAATTCCTAACGGGATGGGGATTGATTAATGATGATAATGATGAAAATGATGATAATGATGATGATAAAACGACGACGATGGCGGCGACGACGACGACGACGACGACGACGTGGTCAAGATATGGGAGGGGTTAATGTAGACACAATAAAGGCTCACTAAACCGGTAATCTCTTTAAACCTTTCATCACAAGTTATGAGGAGGGTAACAGTTCGGATTTATCTAAATACACTGTAATGGAGCCACATTTAATGAGCGGGGTGGGCGGGATCGAAGGAGGCTGGTCCTCACTTCTCGTTTCTCTTTCGTTTCTGTTTCGTGCAAGGAACTAGATGCGAAGACCTAGTGGACGCACTATTGTGCTGCGAGAAACGTTTTTAGGTGGGGGTGGGGTGGGGGGTAAATGATGACGATAATGTTGAAATTGATGATGATAAGTAATCAGATATTACCTCCCCTAGCTCACATGAGTAACAGAGACTACCTTCCCTAGCTCATAAAAGTAAGCAACGATTACCTTCCCTATGTCATATGAGTAATCAGAGACTACCTATCCAATCTCATACGAGTAATCAGAGATTTCCTCCAGCTAGCTCATGTGTAATGAGAAATTACCTCCCTAGCTCATAAGAGTAAGCAGAGATTAGACCCCCTATCTAATATGAGTAATCAGTGATTGCCTCCCCTAGCTCATATGAGTAATGAGAGAGTATCTGCTCTAGCTCATAAGATCAAGCAGAATTGCCTCCCCTAGCTCATAGAGTAATCAGGAATTGCCTCTCCGAGCTCATATGAGTAATCACTGATTAACTCCCCTAGCTCATACTAGCTCACTACAACCCACCCCACCCCAACCCCAGATCTCATATGATTAGGCAGAGTTTACCTCCCATAGCTCATATCATATGAGTAATCAGCGATTACCTCCACTAGCATATTTGAGTAATCAGAGGTTACCTCCCCTAGCTCATATGAGTAATCATAGATTACCTCCCCTAGCTCATATGAGCAATCAGAGATTACCCCCCTAGCTCATATGAGTAACCATTCAGTTTTCGAATCTTTTATAATCTTTGTGTATCATGAAACAAACATGAAATTATTTGGCAAATCCTCATGTACGTGAACATCAATGCTTGTCTTATTATACAAATTTGGATCGACAGACGGGTAGACGAACACATATATTTAAATTTTATAAACCGAGATTTGGTGCAATTTGGTCACACGGTAGAGCCGCGAGGATGATATGTAGTCGTAAAAACTACTAGCTGTGATCCGTCGCCTTATCTTAACTTCTCTAACCCATCTGCCGTAGAATGGTCAAGATTTGGCAATGAAATAAACAGATATGCATATTGAATGCCCATTCACGGCCAGGAGAAGATTATAGACCAATAAAGGGTTAATTTATATACACCATATAGTCGATTAACTATCTTCGGGATTGCCAGTTGAATTTCTGCATACTCCATCTTCCCATCGTGTTTAATTCAGAATCTACTGACCATTTTGAAAATAATTTGACTGAAAGTTGTTGGTGGCTAAGACACAAATAACTTTCAGTCAATTTGTTTTCAAAATATTCAGCCGATCCAGAGATATTGACAATTGAAATTAGTGTCCGGTGGCTTGCAGTAATAAGACGGTTAAGTAGCGGGTACAAACCACGCGCTGTTAAAATTATTTGACTTACATCAAGTTAATGATAATGTTTTATTACTCACCTTCAACGTCAGTCGTCTACGCGCCTGAGGTAGTTACACGTTACGCGTAACGGTCATACTGAACTTTCCCACAGATAACCGGAATTAGGCAGATACGTCATTAGCAACGGCTGTTTGAGCTACCTTTGAGTAGACGCTATGATAGCAACCGTTCTTGGAAACACTATTTATCAAGGTGAAAGCCAGTAACGGTTTAGATCATACCTGTCTGTCTCTAGAAATTTTTTAATCGCTCGTCTTGTGTTGACGCCTAGGTATATTACACCCTACCATCACTACAGTCTACTCGATGTCTCGCATGAGTGGGCACACGACTATTTGCACTCTACTTATAAACATATATGTCTCTGATAAAAACTATTCAAAACCTCCCGATCCTTTGACCAGCTCGTAAAATGCTTTTGAAACTCAATTCCCCCGTGTAACCGACCAGTCATGTCCTTAAAGAGGTTGTTCAACGTCCAGATGGCGATAGTATCTTTAGTCGTAAAAAACACGACTATAATTCAAAGGCAGGCCTGAAATCTAGCTAGCGTGAAATATTATAGGTTGTCACCGTTGTCATGTAGTTGACATACGTGAATCAGTAAAAAGTGTATGACCTGCCTGCCCTAAATGACTCTCTTTGAGACCACGGAGCGTCATTCAGGTGGGACAGCTATTGCTCACTGGATATAATTATAGTGGAAGGCGTTTACTGCCTAACCAATTATGTTCAAAATAATCAATAGAACGTTTCTTACATCGCGTTAATAATTTTACTAACTAATAAGTATGTATCTGGTGGGGTTTTTTTTAAACATTTAAACTTATTTATGTTAACATAAACTAATATATAAATACTGCATTCCTGCCCTATAGACCGCGGAGAATTATTCAGGCGTGTCTAATTGATGAAGGTACTTTTAGCTATACCCCTCACCCATCTATAACTAAGCTCCACCCACGTTTTGACTGTGTTGGAATCGATCGATCCCTGCACTATCGGAATCTTAATTTCCAGAAAACTATACAGGTAAGCCGTTGGGGAATATTTTGAATTTAATTTGACTGGGTGCTGTTGCTGCCTGTGGCAGCAACAGTACCCAGTCAAATTAGTTTCAAAATATTCAACAGCATATTTATTAGATGGTAAAAACATACAATTCATACAGCAACGTTTAGTCTGCCATCTGAGTATGACGTCAGCATACACGACACGCAGTGATTATGACGTCATATGATTGATGGATAAACTGGAATCCTTAATAGCGTGTGTCTATTGATATGTCTGTATTTGCGTAACTATTGACTATTCAGATT
>CM067375.1:14641660-14717750 GCA_034401795.1 Chaetoderma sp. LZ-2023a
CATTTAATAAACATTCTGTTTGATAATTTGAGACTAATTTTACTGGGCGCTGTTGATGCTATAGGCAACACGAGCACCCAGTCAGATCAGTCTTAAAATAGTTAACCGCTAACGTGTATAGTTTTCTGGAAATTGATGGTCAGGGCGTTCGGAGATCGATACCAACACGATCGAAGTTAGAGATGGGCGGGGCATAGCTAAAACTGGGAAGGTCCTTTGGTAGGATTGTGTGGGTATCGACCTTCACCAATTGTTGCGACTTTATGATCTAAATCTAAGCAGGTTCAAGATCATGCTATCTAAGTGCCTATACAACGTCATACGCTGCAGTCAGCAGGGAGACCAGCTTGTCATGATTCTCTCTCTCCCACTCCCTCTCACCATCCCTCTCACCATCCCTCTCACCCTCTCTCTCTCTGTCTCTCTCTCTCTCCCTCTCTCTCTCTCTCTCCTCCTCCTCCTCCCTACACACGTTTGCAGACCAGAAGCGATTGCTATGCATTGCTATGGATGACGCGGATCATGTCATATATGAACAGAGCCGAGCCCTTTCTACAGGTTGAACTCGATCATCGAATTCGGGCGAGATGCCATGGTCGTTAGCAGGCGGGTTACTTGGACCAGAGAGTGACGGTTTTGACGGATATCAATTTATGAGGGCATAAAAATATATATGAAATAGCGATGATATGTATATAATAGATATGGGAAGACAATTCTCGTATAGAACGGACCTTATGCACGAAGAGGAGTAACCCTTAAGTATATATGAATATAGGAGAGTCATATGGTGTGCAGTGCATGCAATGTTAGCACCGTAACAATGTTAGCACCGTAATGAAATTAAGTCTAATTTGCGTGTACAGACTTTTCCACCCCTCTCTTTTAAGCGGTTCTCTCCCTCAGAATCGGGAATGCTATAAAAACATATCACCTACCGAAATGAGAGAGAGAGAGAGAGAGAGGTGCGCAATGCTCTAAGGCAGGGCCTAAACTAACGTATATGTTGGCTTATTACTAACCTTAGATGTGCACCAAAATCCATGAAGTGAGAAGAGATAAAGAACAAAATAGAAAGGAAGGAGCTCTTTTACACTGGTTTGTGTATAATCCAGAAAGCGGAGAGGTAAAGCAGTCGATTGCGCTGCTTATGTCTCGTGGCGGTCCTCCTCGACTACAGTTCGGTGACTGAAGGAGTTCATGTGCCATGATAACGTTTTTTACGAATATAACACGTTTGTATTTCTTTATGTCTCACGGCCTAACACTATCCTAACTTATTAGGTTACTGTTAGTAGAAAAGATCGAAAGTGAGCATGGGCGTGCCATTTCAATGAACTCCGAGTCAAACCAATGGCCACCACGAAAGACATATAGGCTATAGCAACAGGCATCGTAAAGAAGTACACACTGATATAGCGACCAGCAGGTATAGGTACAGGGGTGCAAATAGTCACAACCAAGTTCACGGATCTAGAATTGTGGTGCAGTGAGCTCACTATTAGGGGTTACTATGCGAATCTCCCCTACATCATATGACACCGAGGACCGATCACGGGGGGGGGGGGGAGTGGACTGTAATTGCAGAATATGTTCAGTGACTGAATGACGATGATAATGTCTTCCATACTCTCACTCGCTCTCCCTCTCTCTCTCTCTCTCTCTCTCTCTCTCTCTCTCTCTCTCTCTCTCTCTCTCTCTTTCTCTCGGAGCGTTACCTAGTGGGTTAGAGGCTAGGTAGGCACATATTTAACAGTAAACAACATATACACTAAGCACATAAAACAACCGTGCAACACATATATTTAAGACAGCGCATATGAACAATTATATTTAAGACTGCTGCCAATGAGAAAACAATAATAGAGCTGCAGCACATGCACCCATTACTCTGGTCCCTCGAGGAAGCAGGCTGAACACCATATTTTTATAATGGAAGAAGCACAATTATACAAGCCGGATGGGATGTCGCCAGTTACTGTTGCCTAACTCTACGAAGACCCCGCGGTCTACTTACAAGTTATACAGGGGAAGGGAAATAACCTATTCTGTTTGACTCCATTGGGTGTGTGATTTGAGCTGACTCTTCCCTTACTTTGAGAGTGAATCCTACTACTCTTTGTTCACGTTGGGTTAGTGCACCGTCGCTTCCTGGCCAGTGCGCCAGTGTCAAGTGCTGAAGAGTGAGATTCCTTAATTTCGTAGTCAAGTGCGATAGCTCCAGCATCATGAAGAAGAGACAGATCCGATAATACCAAAAATGTATTTAATTGGTTGCAAATTAATACTCTGTGCGTATGTACGGTGATGGTAAGTATCTTGATGTCATAATCGCACATGCCACTTTAGTACCCAGCGATAGTTCATCACCCCTCACATGCTAGCGTTGGCATATAAAGGATAATTTAGGCCAAGACAGTTCGACTACACTACCACAACATTTTGCATCACACCTCGTGAGAGTAACTAAAGGAGTTTGTTAAGAAACAACTAGGTAGGAGATCTTTCTGGAATGGCTTTCCACACCTGAAAAGCACGATGTTTGCGTCAATGACAAGGGAGAGGACGCTGAGGGTAGGCAATGACTGATGTCATCAGTGCGGTTAGAGATATCTTTGACAGACTATTGATTGTTGCTAAATGCCGAGATGTCAGCATAAAGAAAGGCCACATGAACTATCAGCCATGTATTGTGCACTGGTCCATTCCATGACAAATTGCATACGAATGTGAAGAGCGGAAAAATGGTGACGTGTTGCCCAACTTCCCTTTAGTGAAGAGTCACTACACGCTGCAAATGTCAGAGATACAACGGGTCAGCATATTAAATATGGCGGCGCCAAGACATTTGGACAACTGGCAGAAAAGTACTATGATATTATATCGGCACCCCTTGGTGAGAATGGCTACAATAGCGTACAGACGGATTTTCATCGCCTTGACCAACACGACTCCATCAAAGCAGGATAATCTATACGATGATGATTATCTACAGTATTTGGAGATTAAGAACCACTACACCCATGCCAACATGATGGTACAAGTACATTAAGAATCTGACCAACAATGCAAAGCAATGCGTCTTCCTCTCTGAATGCTGGGTTTCACCGACACCAGCAAAACTGTCCCTCAGCGACCAGTATGACATCACTGGTGACCTCAATGCTCGAAAGAAGTGCAGGTTGATAAAAAAAATGGTGTGACATGTGACAAAATTCGCATCACGGGAGTCTGATCATGAAGAGATAGATACGAGGTTTATACTCCACATGCATAATGCTTCATATTAACATACATAGGTGATTGTGCAGTCACCAAATAAAGATGTTGCTGTCGGTCATATGTATTACATCTATGCAACGCAATGCTGTTCCCGAAGCTTTTGCTTTGTGCAGAAGTGAAGCAAAGGCTATGTTATATCCCAATCCACAAAATTGTCTCGGCAATTGGTTCAGAAGTATACAAATCACATCCATCCTTGCATAAACTCATAGGAAGTGACTTCAGTGGCATTTTGGGAATACGACAGCTGTGACTCCTCTCCAGAATGACGAAGAGCAGAATGTCATAGATGGGATATAGCATCCTGCAGACAAATGACACTATCCACACATGCTAACAGTTGTGTGCTCACTGCATACAATAGATTGGGCAAATGGGGATAGAGCAGATGAAGCAAAATATTGGATGTTCTTCCAGAAAAGAGAATGGCTCCCACCTAATCCACATAACATCCAACTACACATCCATCGAGCTAACTATCAGTCATTTATCTGGAAGTATAGTCACCGCTCAACAACGAAGTGTTACCAAAACCAAATGTAAAGGCTGGACTTCCCAGGATTGAGCCTCCAAGTCACCCGACTGTCCAAGGTCACGGTCGTAGTTGGACTGGTTGAGGCCAAAGTGTGTAGAAGTAAGGCGTGTACATATCAACACATTAAAGCATGTGCCTGTCAGCTCAATGTGATGCATTTCCCGGAATCACGCATTTAGACGGGAGCTGAACAGTGCAACACCAACGGAAGGTTTTCGCATTTGAATTGGATGGCGCCGACAATGCTGATGATGATTCAGATACATTTCATATTGATAGTTTTGTGATATTTTGATCCGAACAGTTCAAACACATTGAATGTCAGCTCGACCTTGTTTTAGTATATATTAACTAAGCCAGTTATTATGGAAACATTATTAACAATAATTGCAATGCTTATATTGAGTACATGACAATAAATATGATATGCAGACGGATATGACATTCAAATATACCTTTCTTGGACCTACTGGCATTGTGCTATTTTGGGGTAGGATAATGGATAATGTCAATGATCTTCGAATAGGTCAAGGTGTGTTATCAGGTTTTGTTTTCCCGAACTTTAAATAGCGGCTTTAACTACCTTTACAAACTGATTGTTCCTTCAAATATATTCCTAAAGAATTACAGTAGAACATTTTACCTGCGTTGCATCGCGCAAGGGTTAATGCGAGTATGGAGTGCTGGTTGTTGTTCCTATTGTTCTTAAGACATTTCTGAATATCTTTCGTTCTAATGATTTGATCTTTGTCAAATTTGTATGAAACCTTGTACGCCGGGCTCCGAAGACCTATGTTAATTTCAAGATCAAAAGCTAAAATGTTAAACAACATTGTATGCAAAGTGGATATTTTTGCCGCATTTTTCAACAACTTAATTTTGTGATCGAAAGCGAAATGCAACAGCGTCTAGAAACATTGTATTCAAAATGGATAGTTTTACCGCAATTTCAATTAACTCTCCTTCTACTGGAGCTCGAAGAGGGCGATACCCGTGGGATTTCGAAGACGTGTGACAATTTTGTGGTCAAAAGCTAAAACACAATATCGTTCTGCAACTTGTTTCCAAAACAGACACCATTAACCTACAATAGCTCGATTAAAAATATATCAATTGCGCGGGTATTGGACAAATTTGTCCTTGTTTTAAAACACAACAATTTTCATGGGACTTTGTGTATTTTAAACATTATATAGCATTATATTTTGGAAAACTGCTACTGAGGTAGCAATGCAAAGACAGATCTCATATCAGCATGTTCAGATCAATTGCTTTAGGAATCTAAGCTTTATGAGTGCCGACGTTTCCAGATGTGCGCTTCGGGAGGCCGCCACCCACCTAATTGAAAATAGGGTGTCATATATTGTTGCTGCCACAATCTAGCTGTACATCAGGGCTATCGGTGCTCAAGAGGCATCTTTAAAACATCCTAAAGTGACAAAAACAATTGGTGTAGTGGTTATTGCATGAAACCCATTTCTGGGTCTCTTGTGAAAATTGGCTAATGGACTAAGA
Organism: Chaetoderma sp. LZ-2023a; assembly: GCA_034401795.1. Taxonomy (NCBI): domain Eukaryota; kingdom Metazoa; phylum Mollusca; class Caudofoveata; order Chaetodermatida; family Chaetodermatidae; genus Chaetoderma; species Chaetoderma sp. LZ-2023a. The sequence continues at coordinate 14,646,993 of CM067375.1, forward strand.
ACACTACGAATCAATGTGGCCAATCAGAATCATCTAACTTTAAAAAGCCAGTCATCATAATTTGAATCACATTTATCATCAGACTCTAGAGCCACATCAATGGCCAGATATGATTCTGTATGAGGAGGTGACTGGCATAATTAAGCACATTTAGAATTATCTTTTTCGTCAGTTGATTCATCAGCCACTGTAACCTGGTTAGACAGTTAAAGTATCATCAAAGGTAAACTGTGTGCAATAAAAGAAACTCTTAAAGATGACAAGCTATAGACTAAATCTCTTGAGAAGGAGAATCGAAGTTTAAATGACACAGTGGAGACATTAGAAACAGAAGCATCAATGGAGTCCGTCGAAGATACCTATCATGAATACACAAGTGTAGCGGCTCATGATGAATGATTAATCACACAATTAAAGCAGAAGCTTACGTTCAGCAGTTCAATCTCACGGCAGTGACATGAAAACATTGCGTGACATCAACACTAGGTACTTAAAAACAATGGAAATTTTCCAAACTCAAAATGAATAGTTCAAGAAGGCAGGAGACAGGCTAGAAACTCCAGTACACCAGACCATCATAACAATCGGAGGTTATTTTATAAATAATTAACTGCCATAGTATTAAATTGAAATAGTGGTGCTAATTAGGATAAATACGAATTTTAATGTTTAAAAGAGTATATGCCGCTGCCCTTGTTTATTTTTATTTTGCAGACATTTGCTCAGACAGAATATTTTGATTTAGGATCATGGGTATAATGTAAATAAGTTATATAAATGGTAAGTAAAGCATTAATTATAACCTAGGGAAAGTATCTGTGTAAATATTGTAAATAGATTTAGGATGGAAGAGAATGAACCTTTCCGGCTTTAACTATGCCCCACCCATCTCTAGCTAAGCTCCACCCACACCTCGCTCGTGTTTGGATCGATCGATCTCTAAACACCATGACTATCAAATTTCATAAAACTACACAGGTAAGCTGTTGAATATTTTGAAACTAATTTGACTGGGTACTGTTGCTGCCTAAGGCAACAACGGTGCACAGTCAAATTAGTCTCAATATATTCAACAGCATGTTTATTAAATAGCAAACAGTTACAAAGACATACAATTCATATGTGTCGGAGTATTTGAGATTTGATGACGGTCTATAGGGGACCATTTGTGACGTATTGCTTGTGACGTCATCATACATGCGCCGAGCTGAGTATGACGTCATACGAGGTCCGATTATGGATGGATACTCTGGAAAGGTGAATCGTCTATATAAAACCTGAGTGTTACTTTGTATCTGGTAATCAGTTGTGGTGGTGGGATTTAGGGATGCATTTCGATAGATGAGTCATGCGGGTTAGTTGGTACCAAATGATCATTATAGCATTGAAAGAGGATGGTAAGCCAATACAGCAAGAGATGCATGGTGAACATTCTAAATGGCTACCTAATGCAGATGGACCCTTCCAAGTTTTAGCCATGCCCCACCCATCACTAGCTAAGCTCCACCCACAATTCGCTGTGTTGGGATTGATCGATCACAGACTGCCCTGACTATCAATTTCCTGAAAACTATGCAGTTACGTTGTTGAATATTTTGTAACTAATTTGACTGTGCGATGTTGCTGCCTATGGCATCAATGGAAACTAAAAACTAAGCTGTCCATCCATCGGTTTCAAGTGATCTGTAGCGATGTTTGCGGTGATAGGCATACAGATTGTCTAGAACTGCTCTTGGATCTGCCAAGCTGTTACACTTATACAGCATGAATGATACACGGTTTGCATTGTACAAACGTAGTCTTTTTGTTAACAACCTCGTTGACTTGAGAGCTATGTTTCCCACGATGCAGCGTGCAGCAATGTAGGATGTATTGCAGAGCACTGAGCCCAACATTTTGCTTTTCCTCCATGGTTCGCCATCACGAAAATCCATCATTTGCTTAGCCAATGTTCGAGCCATTTCATCCGAGTGGAAACATTAAAAAGATAGCCTTCCCTTGGGATGCAAGTGGAGATTCGTCAAGACAACAAAATGGCCGATCCGGTTTTGGCTGGCTTGACAAATAAACGGTTAAGTTGATGGTTCGTACTTTGTCAACAAACGCCGATAGACGCTGCTCATAACTGAATTTACAGTACAGCTCCAGAACAAACACATAAATGTGTTAGTTATTAAGAAATGTTCTCTTGAATATTTTGTTTTACTTTATTTCCTAAACATTCTAAGAAGAAGAAAGATAGTGATGTGCCAGAAGAAAATAGCAAAGATTCTACGGCCGTGTTCTCAATAGAGAATTAATCAGGAATAACGCCATATTTCAGTATGGCGTTATTCCTGATTAAGTCTCTAGTGAGAACATGGCCTTGGTTAACGGTATTTTTTAGCTGTTTTCTAATTTGTATGCCAACTCTTGTTGTGTGAAGTAATAGTTATCTATGTGCCTAATTTCCAACTTAATATACTTATTATCCTCAACAAATTGTCCCAGCTAATACATAAAGGCGTACATAGCACACATACGCTATGTACATGGCAACGGCGTAACTTGTTCTATTCTTGATAATGTAAATTAGCAAATTACGAAGATTGCTACAGCGAGCAATGCCCACCACGTACATGTTTGCAAAAAGTTGAATACATTTATGCAATACTCAAAATGGCCTCGTTATGTAAAAACAAGGACATAGGTCAGCTGTATGTAGGCCGCATATATGATTAGCTTTTGTTGTGGGTACGTATTCACTTGGTAGAAACGAACTCAAACCACAATGAGATGTATCGTTGATTATGTTATAGGTTAGTGAACTAAAGCAGGAATTCCTGCGTAACATTTATAAGTAAGAGCGCATCAATATAAATAGTTGTATATACCAACATGCGGCTAATGAGATACACAGATAGATTCCCTTTGGCCGTGTCATACGAGTTGCTCAGATTGCTTCATTCAGAAATCGCAAGTATAATGATGGTATCATTCAGTTATATCTAAGTTGACGTTGGCACAGAAAGACGGGTGATTAGTGATAATATCCATGCCAAGGCCAACGTATCTAAAATTGGTAACAAACTAAGATAAAGAAATATTATCTAAAATTAACCTTTGAATGACTAAATTTTGATCAAGAAAATCGAAATATTCGTTCATTCACTGTTCATTTGCATGTCAAGAGAATACAATCTTTTGAAAATGTCCCACTTGAATTCCAGGCTCGGATATCGAGCCAGTCATTCTGGTGGTAAATGCTCAAAGATAGTCTTCTCTTGTCCGACAGAAGGATATTCCTCAAGAATGGAGCGTCATCTTTAAAACTACTGTTCCGATTGAGTGCAAACTTTAACATACTGAAGGAACTCGCACAGCAAAATGAGTTTACGGACTATGACCGTGATCCGGATAATAGAACCTGAATCGGGATTATATCAAATCCTGAATCTATAAACATCTAAAAAATAATTCGTCCGATTTTATCTCAAATTTTATTGCAAGATAGGGTGTGGGCGTACACGTGAATGCCACAACTTTTGGCATAATTTGTATTCTTTTTTAGAAACTTGTTCGTAAGCTTTTACAAAGTCAGAAAATAAGCTTAAATCATCTGGTCAATAGTCAGCTTTGTATAAATAAAAATATTTCATTAAGTAATTACCTTAGTTAAGCATAGACATTGTTAGCATATTTAGTTTTACTTCAAAATGTTTTTATAGTAACAATGTTTTTTTGTAAAATAGATTTGGTTTTTACTGATGGATGATATCTTTTACGCAACATAATGTAATTGAAAATATTTTAAAAACTCACATGCTATAACACGAGCAATCAGAAGACGCCATATCCCTTCAAACATTAACATTTCAGTGACTGGAAAAATGGGTCGGTAGCAAATAAATACAAACCAAGTTGTTAATATAACAAAATTTGAAAAGAGAAAAATGGTTACAGATGGATTGCCAGATGGATGGACATACAGATGAATGACACATGCACAGTATCAGGTGGCAGCGTTTTAATCCGTACCACAATTTCCAAGAATTATAACTAACCTGTAGCGAGAATGGAGGAATCCAGTTTTAGCTATACGCCGCCCATCCCTAGCTAAGCTCTACCAACGGCTGTTCAGTGTTGTGATAGATCAATCCCTGCACTCATTGGCTATCAGTTTCCAGAAAACTAAACAGGTAAGCTGTTGAATATTTTGAAATCTATGCAACAACACCCAGTCAAGTTAATTTCAAAATATTTAACATAATGTTTATTACATTGTAAAGACACACACTTCGCACAGCAACGCTTAGTCTGCCATCATTTAAGCGTTCGTGACGAACTTATTTACGTCATCCATGACGTAATTGATTATGACGCCATCGTACATGTCAGCCCGTTGATTATGACGTCATCTGATGAATGGATAAACTGGAAAGGTCTACTGTGTTTGCAGACAATTATTATATGTTTGACAGGCAGACAGACAGACTGATTAATATGCAGATGGATGCACAGATGAATGGATGTCGCATGCGGCTCCTCCGATAGTAACGTTAACAAGCAACATAAATATGTTGACAGCCAATAAAATTCATGGTATGGCGTCATTGCGTGAATTGTAACCCACGTGCACTCAGATTACGACACACGTGTTTTCCGACTAGACGAGACTAGCGTCTAATACAGTATCCACGCGGGACAGCTGGAATGAAGTTCTAGTTTAACACACAATAGTGGTCCTCTTACATCTCATTAATATAGTGGTGTCTGAATATGAGCTGGTGTAAGCTTTAAATCATCAACAACAATATATCAATCCCGCGATGACGTCATACCACAACAATTACTCACGTGATGACGTCACTCCCGCGATTCTCATGAGAAATTGAAGAAAAATGACATTCCATGGCGAAATTTACTATTTAGGAATTTGAAATCTGCAAACAATATATTTTATTTTATTTAAAAAGCATAACCTGCTTTGGCCATTCCCCGTTTCTGCCCCCCCCCCCCACCCCAGCCCCCCCCCCCCCACTCTTTAACAAGAATCAGAAAGTGTAGCAAGTCCAGTTGGCAAGAAATAATGATTTTAATCCTGAGCCGAGGGATAGTAAACTGTTTAGGTAATGTGATTGAAGATTTTATAATAAAGTAATAATATGTTAATCGTCATCTGATAAAGGATAGATCCGGTCTGCCACTCAAGTATATGACGCCATAAACAATCACGTCACGCATAGGCTGACGTCACAAACAAAATGCGAAATGAATGGCGTATCGATCTCCGCCATGAACAATATATATCTCGTCATGTGTTCTAATAGTATGCCCTTACGATTTAATAAACATTATGCTGAAGCTTTTAAAACTAATTTGATTGGGTGCTGATGCTGCCTCAATGAGGAAAGCGTAACTGATTCCATATATATGTACGGGTCAATAGGTTAATACTAGGCCTACACATATCTGACGCTGGAACTTTGTTGTTTCAGATGTGGCCCAGCTGATTGAAACTTATTACAATGTCTTACGAAACATTATTCAAAGTAAACACCGATGAAGTACGTAATCGGAATAACAGGTTTGTCAGATATTGTGACTGTTAAGTCAGTAGTACACTATAGTCATGTGTATTTTCTCTTGTCACGCGCATCTCAGACTACGACGTACGTCCTATATACGAATATATAGTTTGGAATACATTTTTGTCGTTTTGAATGACAATTTGGGTTGATCTATATTGTTATGTATGGTGGGTAAGTAATTAGCGTATTGCCGTACATGTACATGTGTTGAAGTAAAAATCAGCATTTTGACCGAAGATCGATTGTCTTGAATGACAATTTCTTATCTTGAAAAGACATTTGTTATCTTGATCCGAAATTGTTTATTACGGTTAAGTTTGGAACTTGGTATATGAAATTCTGAATTCTGAACAAATGGTATAAGAAATTATTTGTATTGAATATCCATTTTTGATCTTGGTATGCGATTTAAAGAACACAATGCTCTGCCGTTTATGCTGTCTTATGTAAATGAAACTCCGTTGATAGGTTTATGATACAAATCGATACATTGAAAAAAGTAAACGCATATTTCACCAAGATATACTGCTATCCTCACAATGATACCTGTTGGCAAAGGCATCATACATTATGTATATAATGCTACTGTTGTTAAAAAATTAGCATATTATGCATATGCATACAATTAAATTGCAGTCGGGTGTTTTATCCGGTTAAATTGCGCGTTTGATAAGTTTAAAACCACGAAAAAGTGGAGTAGGTTCGGTCACAAAATTCCACCCACATGGTTAGATAGATCTATTAATCCGCTAAGTATGGAGATTAAAAATCGAGGTTAAAATCCTTCTACCATGAAGTAATTTCATAGTACACAATTTTGTACCGAAAAATGGCTTTATATTTTAGCCGTGCCTTACAGTTTGTAATATGTTCGGCACCAGAATTTGACCCATATCATTAGATATATATTTGAATACGATAATAAAATCCTGGGTTTAAACAATTTGTACCATGAACTAATTTCGTAGTACACACTTTCGTACCAAATATTGGTTTAAATTGTGTCCGATTCATGGTATTTGGTGCCCTACTTTCTGTAACATGCTCGGCCACAGAATTTCACCAATATGGATAGATAGCTATTCAAATACGCTACTGAAGAAGTAATTTCGTAGTGTACAATTTTTTGCCCAAATTTCGCTTAAATTTGGACCGATTCAGGGGTTTCGCTGCCATCCTGCCCGTAATATATTCGGCTTCAGAATATCACATACATAGACTTATAGACGAATGAATAGGCTCGTAATATACCAAATTAAAAATGTCTACCTTGAAGTAATTATGTAGTATACAATTTCGCACCGAAAATTGGCTTAAATTGTGTCCGTTTCAGAATTTTCGGTACCGTAGTGTACGTAATATGTACCGCACCAGAACTTCACCTACGTAGACGTATATGCGGTTGGATATTCTAGATATATTCGTAATTTACAATAATTCTACCATGAAGTAATGTCCTTGTTCACAATCTAGTATCGACAGTTATCAAATGCACAAAAAAGTACGATATTCGATATCAGAATCTCGGTACTCGGTTTGTAAATAAGTTTTCCAAGATATGGTGATATAGAACTCAATATGTAACGATGCTGTTCGAAATATTGCACGATTCTATGATCAACTAATTTACTTGTATGTTAGTTAATTATTCGCCATATGATCCCATTGGCAGATAGGTGATTCACATTCATTATATTCAGTAGTAGAACTATAGCTTTCCTGGAGCACTTTTCAAAGCAGCTGTTCTGTTCCAGCGTTCTGGAACAACAGCCGTTCTTGAACTGTCCAAGGAACAGACGCTCCATAGGCAGCACCAACATTCCTGGAACACTTAAAAAACCAAGCTGTTATGTTCCACCGATCCTGGAACAACAGCTTTTCTTGAACTGTCCACGGAACAGATGCTCCATAGGCAGTACCAGCGTTCCTGAAACACTTAAAAAATAGCTGTTATGTTTCAGCGTTCATGGAACAACAGCTGTTCTTGAACTGTCCACATAACAGATGCTGCCTATGGACTACACGTCTGGACCACCCATCTGGTCCACGCCTCTGGACCACACCCCTCTGGACCAAATGGCCCCATTAAAGACCACGTTTCTGAAGCAAACGCCTCTATCTACTGAAAAAAAATGTCGTATGCCTTAATATGTTTAACGAATGGGCATGAGGATCCCGAGTTGGCACTCGAAGGTCAGTACTCAGTACTACCTCGGATGTAAGGACATCACACCTAACCATGGCAACCAGCTCAGCTTTCATGTTGGGAATTTGCTCGGAGAGCGAGCAGGCACCTGCTCTGTTAGTGTGGCCATGCTGTACGTCGGCTCTGCCAAGGTTTGTGTATCGCACACCACTCGTATTCAGATTGAGCGCACGTGGAGCACGGTTCCTGCTGACAACCACGGCTACTATGGCCATCTTCTGAGCTGCAGATGGCACATAGTCGAGCTTTGCAGCCTTGTAGTACTCCTCCAGACTCTCATCTCTCTCTCTGGGTAACCAGTTAGAGTTGATTACTGGCTACAGTATTCGTGGATATACATGGCAACAGTCTTCTAACACTCTCTAAATGGAATCCAGAACTAAGGGTGTGGCCAGGCCCACTTGTGTAGCCCAGCTGGTAGGTGAGATTTATTCCACCACATCATATGGAGGTGTGGTCCTTTGGCGTGGTTCAGAGGTGTGATCCAGAGGTGTGCTCCAGTGTCCACAGGCGTGATGCATTGGCGTGGTCCAAGTGTGTTCCACATTGTGTGGTCCAGAGGGGTGTGGTCCAGAGGTTTGATGCAGAGGCGTGGTGGTCCAGAGCGGTGGTCCAGATGTATTGCCAAAAGGTACAGCTGTTTTTGAAAAGTGTTCCAAGAATGCTATTCTGTTCCAGCATTCCTATTCGTATATGTTTCGATATGCCATGGTTCGGCCCCAATATGGTTACATAGGTATATGAATATGCTAATAGGGTATGGAGTTTAGACATTTTCTACCATGTGATAATATCGTAGTACACAGTTTTGTAGTGAAAATTGGCTTAAATTTGGGCTGATTCACGATATTCGGTTCAATACATGCTTGTATCAGTAGTCATGTCCAAACACAGGGATTTCCGCAGGGATTTCCACAACATAGGCATAGACATGCCACAAGCTGTCGACCCAATCGCACTCTTAATGATCCTAGAATAACTACAGCAAACCAGTGGCAAAGAAGAGGAGCTGCGAATTGTGAGACTTCCAAGACATCAAGGTGAGAGTAGGAGTCAAGACAGCGAAGTCTGCAGAGTTTGAGAGTTGAGACATCAATCAGCTCCCTACATATAGATGGTCTGCCCCCTATGGTCTTCACCTGTTAACTCACTGCTATGTTTAAATCTCTGCGGCAAAATTCCATGAGACTGACCCACCCCAGTGTCCATACTTGGCACACCGCTAGAGGTGGAATATGTTTGATTATTTCAGTTTTGAAAATAGTATTTAAAGCTATGTGACTCAGAGCCTATCGATGATCTTCCCTTTGTCCCCAAAATAACCTCAAAGAACCATGCAACAACAACAACATCATCAACAACAACACAAAATAGAACATAAATATAAACAGTGAGCTGAGGGCGGTCAACTTCCACCAAAGAAATTGATCGATGAGAAATATAAGAAATCTGATTGGTGGACTGAAAACCACTTATTCTACTACGTTACCTAGCAAAGAGATCGAAGGACTGTACGTGTACGGCCACAGATAGCAGAGCTATGTGAGTGAGTGTACGTTAGTACGATGGGGGTAAATGGGAACCAGGTAGCTGATAATGCCTAGAAAAGTACCGATATGAATAATCCATAGCTGGTCCTAGTTCCTTTAAGGAACTGGCTGACGAAAACTTAAACCTGTACCTACGTCTTATGATTCTCTTGCACATGGATGATACCGTGATCAGGTAACGGGAAGGACTAGCCAACCTGGAACTGGTAACCTGCATCCCTGAGATATGCTATGGCACCCCCCACCCCCCCCCTGTGGACCAAAACCATGCGTGATGGAAAGCACGGATAGACCCCTCTGCGCATGCACCGAGCCACTCGGAGTACCTCCGCAATAGACAAGTTTTCTTTCATACAATGAGACACGGCCGCGTGCATGCGATGCCGATGACTGAGTGGACACATTTAGCTTGTATATATGATCTTTGCACCACATTTTCCTCGTATAAATGGCCATGATCACAAAAGGTTCTTGGAATGTGTGGCACCATTGGACAGTCTGAAAGGTCCGCATTCTCAGAATAGTAATGCCCGGTCAAGACAAAGAGAAAGGAACACATAAACCTCTGAATCATTGAACGTACTGGACGGAAAATAACATAGAATGCAACATCGCCATTAAACTCGCTGACTCCTACTGGACGCTGCAGAGACAGGCGTGGCTGCAAGAAAGAACAGCCAATTAGCTGTGAGCGCTTAAGAAAGGACAGCCAATAATTAAAATATAATGAGATGAAGGATGAGAGTAAAAATGAAGCTGTCTCTGCGCCTCAGAAGGACAGCTGCGAAAATTTGCTCACTACTGCCTCGAAAATGAACGCCGAGCGACCGTATAAAGTTCTGCTCTCTGGTTCAGAAATGATGGAGGATTTGCACTGTGGTACCCTCGGTACCTTACCCACTCAGAGCGGGTTGAACTCTTTAAACCAGCAGAGCAACATTGATTTGAAGGGTCGCTTCCTAAAGAGGCCAAATTACCAACCTAAATACTTTTGCCTTCAGAAACTGCACCGCTAGAAAACTCTGCTGATCAAAACCTCCACACTGTCTTCTGACTTTGAAGAGAAGTAGATTCGACTGCATATCAACAGAACTGTTGATTCCTTCCTCACTAAAAACCTTGCCTGGAAGTACCATTGCCACCCTTCGTCTGCTACTGATAAATTCATGGAAATCTCCGTTCAGTACTCATCTCGCTTGACGTGTAACTAAAGTAAGCATCGTGGCTTAACATTCTCAGTTGCTTAGCGAATCTTTTTTTTTGGACCGCTTGGCTGGCAGCAGGATAAACAATAGGAAATTAAGTGATGCTGCGGGTAACATCAGTTTCCATAAGCGACCGAAACCAGATAACTGCCACATCAGCTGGAATCCCTTCCAAGTTTGTCGTACCTTCTCAGCCTGTTGTCGTTTTCAACAGCAGTGCCACCCACACTCGGCGGAGATGCCACTAACCTCTTTTCGTCCGCAACCTGGAAGCATTGCCACCTTGGATCGCGTCAAGCACTTTTTGGCATCGCCCAGGACGGTATAGTCTCCAGAGCTAAAGATTCATCTGACATTGCGAGGGAAGAGGCTCTTGTGCAACCCAACTGATTTTAGATATATTGACTGACGAAATGGATAGCGACTGCTAGCAATGTACTGACTGCCATACTGCAGGAAAAGCCTGCTGTCTCCCCTCCCACTCCTCTCCCGCTCAGAACCCCTTTTCCCCGAGAGACAACTATACCCTCTGCCTCACAGGCTCTCCAGCCTATGGAGCGACATTAGTCTGGATAGGATCTTTTGATGATCAAGAAGCGAATCACTCCCATCGTCGCTGTGTGTGAAACTTTCGGCTTATGCGCACAGAGGTTAGGACAACCTGAACGTTAGCGAATGGCTTCCCTCACACCTTCGCTCTCACTTCAACCACCTCCTCGAGAAACTAATGCCCGAGAGAGACACTTAAAACCGAGCTTGTCATGAAGGCAGGCAGGAAAGATCGAAATTCACCTGCGTTGAAGAGAGCCACCTGCGGCCATTTCCTCCATTCTCGCACGCACTCCTTCCACAACCCGAACGGATCCCTTTTCTTGGAAGAATGCACCTATCGGCCTGGACACACCTTTTCGACTGCGCGCGCCTGGGATATTTGCCTCTCTCGTTGCGACTAAGCCATCCCCACCGCCATCGTCACAGAAGCTCCCACTACCGGAACTACTGCCACCTCCACCTCCATAAGAGCCGCCATTACAGAAAACACCGCCACCGGAACCATCGCCGCCACGTATGCGACCATGACCTCCGCAGTCGCCTACATCACTATGATCGCTTCTGCCTTTCCGCCCACTTCTACTGGAAATGTCCGGCCAGACTAATGCGTCTCTAGTTTGGCAGCTGACCGCTCTGGGCAACACATGATTGTAGAGGAGCTCATGTCCATGCTACGGGGATTTTCGCAAGACGCGAGACTAGCTGAGAGGCCCGAAGCACGTACGGACGAACCCACAAGCCTGGACAGCTTTCGCCCTTGCGAACCTGAACCATCGCTATATTGGTGTTCCCTCCCGGGGTGTAGGAGTGGGGTTGGTGGCCGAGAGGTTCAACGACAGACAGGAAGGTAGCCTGCACGATGACCACCCACCTGGTCATTGAGAGCGAGGGCGAGCGTGGGACGGCGGCCGCCCAGGCAACAATACGTCCATAATGGCTGATTCGCCGACAAACATGCATACTCCATTAAATGCCTTTCACCAATATTGCATAGACTGCCGACTACAAATTAGCACGAACTTGAAATCGTTGATGAATATTTATATCTAGGCATTTTATTAAGATCAAATGGAACATTCACAAACTGTACAACCGGAAACGGTAAACAAGGAACGAAAGCAATATACTCGTTGATAGGCAAAATAAAACAACATATTATACCTATTGATTTACAAACATCATTATTTCATTTGATCCAATGGTTACACCTTTATTACTTTTATGGATCCCAAATCTTGAGAATACTGCGTAAGTAGAAACATGCCAATTAAGGTGTTTTTTAAACATACACTTCCTTTGAAGAAATTTACAAATATTGTCATGATATACGGCGAGCTTGGGAAACTTCCACTTCACATACCAATAAAATGTAACATAACATGATTTTGGGCGGGTCTAGTAAATGTTGGGTATGGTAAACTCTCGTCTATGCTCTACCTCTTGTGCATAGACTTTGCAACTAGACACAACATACAAATTAAATGGATTGAAACGATTACAACTATTTTAGAAAACGTTGCACAAAAAAACTATTTAAAGACAAGATCATAAAAGGCAAGCATCTAGTCCAGCTAAAGAAACGCTCTATAGAATACAACTTCATCGAGGAGTGGATTAGAGAAATGAACCAATCAACACGCTTAACCTTCCACAGTATAAGAAAAACAAAGTTTGAGTTCGGAATTTTTTTAATGTCTGCCATTCCAGGAAGCATTAACGCTTCTGCGTTTTCGAACACTCAAGCATCGACTCGCCAAGGAAAATCAAAGGGTTTCCCTCATATGTCATCGCAAACATTGCCTGAGTGTAACAAAGCAAACTGAAACTGAACTACATGATATACTGATCCATTTACTAATTAGAAACGGGACAAACATTGTCCAAATTAAATAATTAACCTAAACAACTGATCGCCACCCCACCCCCCCCCTCCCCCACCCCCTGCGATGAAACCACGATTTCTGCCTGGAAAATGCAGTACCAGAATTTTCCGCATTCAAAGCAGTATTTCGCAATTTCCTTTTTCTAGATTGCTATCGCTATCAATTTTCGTAGTGGGGTCAACGTACACCAGTTCTAAGAGGATTTTCTGATGTTGGCCGTGATCCAGATAAAAGGACCCACATCTGAGCGATTTTGGGATCTTTTTGTATCTCGAAAACTACCGAATTCAGTTAGATTTTAACATAAGAAAGGATGCGACCGTACACTATGATTGCAACCTTTCAGCCTGATCTGGCAATATCCTGAAAATATAAAAATCCGGAATATCTGAGAGAATCCGGAAAATCCGAAAAGATTATAAAATCTAACAAAACGGGTGGACGGGTTCTGCAATCTCAGATTGTTCTTACTACTGGCATCTTTGTTTTATAAGGTTCTATTTATTAGTTAGAAGTTAAATATCGTACCCATTATTACACACTATGTCATTTGCATAATCATTGTTACATCACGTAACCGCTGGCATTACTAAATGCGCCATCACGTCATAAATGAACTGCCCACTCGTGTCAATTGCGCTGTACATTTAGTAAATGGGAGATTCAACGAACATGTAGCATTGCATTATTGAATCGTTTAATTTCTATTTATTTGAATGTATGTGTGTAATGTGTGGGTCAATTGGGGTTTCAGGGATCAATGTGGATTTTTTTGGACTCAATTCCTTTCGCGTCTCGTCCGGTGCGGATTTTTGGACACAGCGGGGACTTGTGTGGTGGAAATACATGTTGTACTCTGTGGCCTAATATTGGTATACACCTGTAAAGGCCTATATTGGAAAATAACTGGTATGTCATACATCTGTCTGTCTGTCTGTCTGTCTGTCTGTCTGTCTGTCTGTCTGTCTGTCTGTCTGTCTGTCTGTCTGTCTGTCTGTCTGTCTGTCTGTCTGTCTGTCTGTCTGTCTGTCTGTCTGTCTGTCTGTCTGTCTGTCTGTCTGTCTGTCTGTCTGTCTGTCTGTCTGTCTGTCTGTCTGTCTGCCTGCCTGCCTGCCTGCCTGCCTGCCTGCCTGCCTGTCTGTCTCTCTCTCTCTCTCTCTCTCTCTCTCTCTCTCTCTCTCTCTCTCTCTCTCTCTCCGTCTCTCACACTCTCCCTCTCTCTCCCCCCTCTCCCCCACCACTATCCCTCTCTCCCCCCCTCTCTCTCTCTCTCTCTCTCTCTTTCTTTCTCTCTCTCTCTCTCCCTCCCCATCTCGCCCTCTCTCTCTCTACCTCTCCTTCTCCCTCTCTCCCTCCCTCTCTCTCTCGCTCTCTCTCTCTCTCTCTCGCTCTCTTTCTCTCTCTCTCTCTCTCTCTCTCTCTCTCTCTCTCTCTCTCTCTCTCGCTCTCTCTCTCTTCCCATTTTTTCCTCGTGTTTACCTTATTGTACATATACATTTGTTTTTAAGTATTTACGCATTTTGCCGTATTAATAATTCTGTAGGGAGAGGGCCTAGCTACGTTAATACAACTTGTGCCCAATTCCGTTGTATTATTAGTACAATAAAATATGCTTTAAAAAGATAAAACGGCCGTATTTTGGCTGGCAAAGTTCCGTAAATACTGCAACTCTACCGAGTTAAGAGAAACATTCATTATTCTTGAAAATTAAAATTCTAGTCAATATATTGATGGTCGGTCTGCCTGCCTGATTGTCTGCCTGCCTATCTGCCTGCCTGCCTGCCTGCCTGCCTGCCTGCCTGCCTGCCTGCCTGCCTGCCTGCCTGCCTGCCTGCCTGCCTGCCTGCCTGCCTGCCTATTTGTCTGTTTGTTTCTCGACGTCCAATCTCAGGTTAGCTAATATCTCGTCGTGCCTTCTGCACCCAATTGGGGCCAAACTTACACAGATCCTTCCGTATATCAAGGGGATGGAGCCCTATTATATTGAGGTCGTGAGGTCAAAGTTCAAGGTCACTGTGACCTCGATATATACCTCCACTTTTTGCGGTTAGGTTTTGCGTTTAGCACACCATATCGTCTTATATCTCGCCATGTATTCATCCTATTGTGACTAAACTTGGACACAGATTAGGTTACATATATCAACCGGATGGAGCACAATGCTTTTGTGGTCAAAGGTTAAGACCTGGGTATAATACGCTATTGTTTCCAGTTAAGTCTTTGGTTTTGTTCAACATATCGTTTTATGTATTATAAAAATAATAATAATAATAATAATAATAATAATAATAATAATAATAATAATAATAATTCTATATAGCCGGCATTGACCACGGCATGGGAGTAAATAAATTGAATTAAATTGAATTGAATTGAATTGAATTGGAATGAATTGATTTGAATTGAATTGAATAGCTCTTTTGGTGTACTTATCCAGGTAAAATGTGAACTACCTCCATGAAAAACGGATTTCACCAATAGTTGTGACGCGTCTATACTATGAAGTACAGCTTAGCCTGTTTCACAAAATAATAAAACACACTATTTGAATGTGGGAATGGATACTAAGACAAGAAAGGAAATGAAATGCAGTATGTGTGACAAGAACTTAATTGGAGATGAGCTTCATTGCATTTTTATTTCCGACCTTTACATACATTACGATTAGAAACACTACCTAAATACTATCGTAAGCGGACTAATTACTTTTTGCCAGTTATTTTCTAGCAGTACCAAAATCAAAACCTAAAGTTTGCCGAATAAAAAATGCAATTATTAAGCAATTCCCAAAAAATGATGAAACTGTCGCAGAAACACGGCCAACAAACATAACCCATAAAGATAATACCCGAAAACAAAAGTGAAATTGTGACCGGAAAAATTGTTAGTACGAAAAGAGCTTGCTTGAAAACATTACTGTAGTACATCTAGACTATGTGTCTCAATGTTAAATGTTAATCTGTAGTGATATATAATTAACAAGTACACTCACTTGCCACTGGTAAAATTGCATTGGCCTAATGTGTATACCCCATTTATCACCTGTATGATCTGAGAGTAATAAATACATCTTAAAATCTTGAATCATGAATATTGTGAACGTGGTTTTATTGGAAGCCACTCCTGGCAAAGGCCCATAAACTATTATCAACAAGGAACTTCTTTGCTGATACGCTGATGTCGAAATGATATGGATAGAGGTTGGTGACCGTGCCGAAGTGCGCATATGCATTATCTATCGACAACCTAATACAAATATTGATAAGTGGCAAGTCATATCATAAAATATAGACCATGTCCGTGATTTTGAAGTGTGGATGACATCAACTATATAACTTCGCATAAATATACTAAATACGTCATTATTTCAGAAAATACACAACGATTCACGTGAAAGGCTCTCACTTAATGGAAAAACCACTTTCACACAATATCTGGCAGCCTGCCGCAAACGCGCAGATCGATTTCCAGCGAACAATATGATCACCTTCATGGGACGTAGTAAATTATTTCCTCAAACTATGTTTTATTACACAATATGTATCTACCTTGCATCGTACTTTCAATGAAAACTGACGAAATCTGCCGGATATGGAACACATCTATTCCAAAAGCAATGTGGGATAAATCAGTTTGTTTAATAAAAATATAAGTGTAAGATCGCATTCAGCAGAACAACTATTATAGAACAAAATTGAAATACCGCCGATACAAGAGCTAACGCTATCGGCACAGCTTTCAGTATCCGCTTTGTTTTCTATCGCGTCCTATGAAAGGTAATGGTATCCCTCACTATAGTGACGTATCTAATGTTGGCTCAGTAATCGCCGGAATTTTAAAATGTGAAATCAGAATTCCCGGTTTGCCCATTTTCAAATTTGAATTTCTCGCTTATTTCTTAGTGTATGCGCACACTGCTTCGATGTGTGAAATGGATTTTGACTGCATTTCAGCTATACCATCTAAATTACTGTAAAAATTGTTTTGTCATCCACACTCTAAACCAAACAAAAAACTCTAATCCTCCTTGGGGGACCTAAACGAAGACTCTTTAACCCGACCAAACACCGCCTACGTGATATGATCACTACATTTTGGTTCCATCAGTTAATAAATGAAGTAACTAGGCCTGTATCGAATACCTTGCTTGATCCAATAATAATTAATAATAGAAAAATGCTAAAAGATAGCGCTGTCATGTCACTTTTCTGTGGTGATCACACCCAAGTTTATCTGGTATTACCATCTGCAATATCCAAACGCAAATCATACAAGCAACAGATCTGGGACTATGGAAAAGCTGACTGGGATAAACTTAGGATTGAGTTGGCCAACGCATCTATAATATTCTTCTCAATGAAAATAACGTTGACATATGCTACTATACCATTACCACAAACAGTATTAACGCAGATAACACTTGCATACCCAACACAATTGTAACAATACACCCAAATGATAACCCGAGGATGTCACATAAAATTAAGCACGAAATGAGGACCAGAGAAAACTGAAAACAATCCAAGAGAATGGTATAATGGAATTCAAGAAGCAGCGGAATCATGTACGCACTCTAATTAGGACAGCCTAACATGAATTCAGAGACAAGAAGGTCGAGAAAATTAAAAATGGACGCACAGGTTCCAAAGAGTGGTGGGATGTGAACAAATCTTTCCTATCTGATACGAATTCAAACATTAATGAAACACCACCCCTTAAGCGTGAAGATGGCTCGTTCGCCTATGACCTGAAAAGGCTAATCTCCGTAACACTTATTTGCAAGTATTGCTACAGTAGACGACTGACAAGCCCAACTACCTGCTCTACCATTACATACACAAACGGCCCTAAACTCTATGGCTCTAATAACCACAGATATTTTAGATGTACTATCTAACCTGGACACGTCGAAGGCAAATGGCCCTGCTTTGATACGTCCAAAACTACTGGTAGAGGTTAAACACGTCCTGGCCCTAATCTTGGCATGATCTGTTAGCCTTTCTCTTACAAACTCTTATTTTCCAACTTCTTGGAAGGTGGCGAATGTAGCGCCAATCTTTAAGAAGGGTGATAAAAAGTCATTTTCAAATTATCGACCGATATCACTCCTGGGCTGTTTAAGTAAAGTCATGGAAGGGACTGTTTTTAAATACGTTTTACAATTTTATTAGAGATGGTATAACACCTCACTAGTCTGGCTTCCCTCCTAAGCATTCGACAGTCAGTCAGCTATTAGAAATTTATACCGATATTGTCGATGCACTTAATAATTAAAAAGAAGTAGGGTTTTTATTTTTTTATGTCCAAAGCATTTGACAGAGTCTGGCACCGCGGCCTGCTGCAGAAACTGGAACAATTTGCCATTACTGGAAAACTACTTGCATTGTTTGAAAGCTATCAAGAGAATCGTCACCAGCGTGTAATTAGTAATGAGGGCGAGCCTATGATACGTTCGTTGGATTCTGGTGTGACACAAGGCTCAATTCTCGGCCCGCTACTGTTTCTGGTCTTTGTAAACGACTTGCCCAGTGCTATCCTAAACAATATTAAGCTGTTTGCTGATGATACGTCCCTATATATAATATCAGCGGTGAAATGCTTCAATAGATAATATAGGCAATAACCCAATAGCGGACACCTGGCTGGTCGAATTGAATGCCATCAAAACACTTCCTTACTGGTCTCATTGCGTAATACCCCTACAGTATATGTCCCTTAAAGTTTAAGAATTCAGAAATACTTCCATCCAATTGTCATAATAAACACCCCAGAATTACGTTTAATAGTAAAAGTCAGCGGATTAATCACGTGGAAACCCTAATATCCAAGGCCCAGTACAAACTTACTACTTACGGGTCTTAAATATATACTAGACCGGAAATGCCTTGAAATACTGTATAAAAGCTTCATCAGGCCAAGTTTGGAATATGCTGATGTTGTTTGGGATAATCTACCACAACACCTTATCACTAGACTTGAAAATGTTTAAAAAGAAGCACCTAGAACAACAAGCGGGTTAACCCGTAGCCCACATATGGGCGATCTATACATGGACACTGGAATAGAAACACAATTTCATAGACGGGAAAGCCATAGATTAGTTATGCTCTACAAAGTTGTTAATGGAATGATATGCGAAACTTTACCTAACCAACTTCCCTTGATATCCCAATCCCGGAACCCATATAATATCCGGCACTCGAATCGTTTTACTCCCTACAGATGCCGTACTGAGATCTACAATGGATCATTCTTCCCAGCAACAATCCGTGCCTGGAACCACCTTCCTGCTCCTGTCACAGTGTCTACTACCTTACAAGAATTTAAGAGTAAACTAAAAGGAAAGCAGAGCATAAGACAACACCCACCCTGGTATTATGTTGCGACCAGAGCAGTTAATATTAATCTAAGCTGGCTTCGCAATGGATACAGTTGTCTTAGTAGGCACCTGTTTGACAATCATCTGACGGACTCCACAGGTTGTTCTTGTGGACATTTTGATGAAACCGCTGAGCATTATATCCTCTACTGTCCTATTTTTAGGGAGCAAAGCCTTGCTTTCCGTAATGCATTAGTGACTAATGATATTCCTCAAGCACTCATATCGTGTATGGCGAACTAATTTCAATACAAAAAGGAATATCGAGACAAGAAATTATTTGCCAATATCGTGTCGATACTGACTGTTTTCAACAGCATTCCGCTTAATTATCCAAATTTGAAGCAAACTGTATTCGAACACGTGTCTATATAACTGATGAGCTGGATAAAAGATAATATAAAACATTGAGCCAATGTACATATGGGGATGCATTCAGTACGGTGCAGATCGGGGACGACTTAGGGCATTTCCATGGCAAAATTAACCTACCGTTGAATATCTTGGACACAGCTGAATTTGAAGACATTTTTGCCTAATAGATTGATGTCGTCCAGTCCAATTGTGTTGAAAATGTTCAACAAATTATTTCTTACTATCTAACATGTCCTGATATTGTTTTGGAGACGTTTTGACTTGTTTATGAGCTGTACTATAGGGTATGTCTTATCGTGCTCCGACTTAGACTAAATACATTGCGTTTAAACCAAGGGCCAAGAATATTCAACAAAACATTTCTTCCACAATGCCCAAAGGCATAGTCACTAACAAGTTTGTATTTTTGCTTTGGACGAATGTTAATTTACTTATACTGCATAAATGTACTGTATGCGCTTAACCCTGAGAATCGCACTGTCATTTTAGCCTGGCTTTATAATGGACCTTTCGAAGTTTATCCATTCGCCAATATGACGTCATATGACGTCATAATCAACTAGGTAACGTGTATGATGAGGTGATAATTATGACTTCATGAATGACTCGATATCGTCCGTCTTTAACGCGTAATAGTCCGACATGTGGTACGAATCGTATGTTTTTACCATTTAATAAACATGCTGTTGAATATTTTGAAGCTAATTTGACTGGACGATGTTGCTTACCTGTATAGATTTCTGGAAATTTCATAGTCAAGGAGTTCAGGGATCGATCGATCCCAACACGAGCTAGGTGTGGGTGGAGCGTAGCTAGTGATGGGCGGGACATAGTTAAAATGGAAAGGTTCATTACCTCCAGGCTCCAGATTGACTACAGATAGAGAGAATCTGTGCACAATAAAACAGTATATGGTGTTAAATATTTTGAAAAATAATTTCACAGCACGATGCAACACCAGCTTTCATTCAAATTATTTTCTAAATAGTCAACAAAGTTCTTGAAATGATTCTATGCGATCGATCTCCGTATATTTCAAGATTACACCCTATATTAAAACGCCGGTAGTTTTCCACAAGGGGAATACACCTGATATTTGACAGGAATATAAACCTGAATTTATGGTTTAGCGCTAAGATATTTATTGTGTCACTTTTTCGTCTGTTCGTTGCTAAGTATAGGATCAATTACGATTGTACACGCGCCGTTTAATCTCTCAACTTCAAGACAACGCTACAAGAAAGCTGTTGGATAATCAACAGCTTCATATGAAGTTATAATCAACTACGTCCCATGTAGGCTGCCGTCATAATCAATTAGGCGACATCATAAATGACACAACTTAGTGTGTCACAAACGCTTAATAGTCCGTTAAGTTGTACAAATTGTAGGCCTTTAGTAAGTAATAAACAAGCTGCTGAATATTTTGAAACTAATTTGACTGGGGGCTGTGTGCGTCGTTGATGCCAGTAGAGGAGCGGCGCGCTGGCTGTTTTCTTTCACGTTTTTCTTTTGTTGTTTTCCTTTGTTCTCTCCTTTGCTATTTTGACACCTTTTTTCCTTTGATCTCGACCACCTTTTGTGTCAGTATCCCTTTGAAGCGACCAGATCTCCAGCATTCTGATTGGATGTTAGATGTAGAGGGCGGCCATAAGCACCATCCCTTCATTAATTCACGCGCCTCCTGTCATCCAATGAGGTGAGGTTAAGGGTAATTAGCGTACTGATTGACAAACGTTAATGCATTGCATAAGGATGATTGGCAGGGAACATGTCTGGACTCATCATTTCCTAACTCTGGGAACTCTTTCAATCAAGAAGCTCCGCCAACTCGTTAAATCATGTGCCTCCTGGCATTCAATGGGGTGAGATTAATGGTAATTAGCATAATGATTGACAAGGGTTAATGCATAGCGTAAGTATAATTGACACTGTACATGTCTGGACTCGTCTTTTCCTGGGAACTCATTCAATCATGACACACCACCCCTCGTTAAATCACGTGTCTCTTGGCATCCAATGAGGTGAGCTTAAGGGTAATTAGCGTAATGATGCGTGACAAGCGTTAATTGATCAACAAATTATATAAAAGCGGTTTACAATTCTGTTCTGCTAAGCCTTAACGTTTTGATTTTGTTTAACCGGCTTGTTCAACGTTCATTATAATTATGAATACTGCATATTTTATGGGTTGTGACATGCCCATTGCACTCGGTAACAATGTGCACGTACATGTCATGAAACGTAATGACGAATTTGTAGTAGCCATATGCGAGTTTAGTGTTGATAGTATTTACCCCACCAAGCACAGGGAGTTTATGTATGACAATACATTTCGAAAGTTTGCCGCCATTTTCCCAACATTCGAAGAAACTGTGCTTATGGCTAGGTGTTCTGATAGAGTAGAGCAATTTAATTACCTATAAGAATTAGAACCGCAATTAAAAGTCACTATCAGCACCAAATATCCATACGTCAAGCTAACTTGGTACTTTACTTCGCCAGGTCAAGCTGAGATGAAACCATCATGCAGAAGGATAACATTCTCTAGTGACTCGTGGAGAATTCTATAAGAGAACTTGCATGAATTAATCTGCACCATAACACACTCTACGCTCGTGAAAGTGTTTTATACATGAAAACAATGGTACCAATCAATTTTTTACCTCGGTCGGGCCATGCAATACTGAAAAAAAAACCACATTTCCACAGCTGATCATCAATATCTAGATAAAAGATTCCAGAAATCAGTTATTAAGCATTATATTAATGGCTGATTCGTGCCATTCAGATAATGGGGAGAGACAAATAGGTCTATGCAGTAACGCTGTTTTACTCTCCGGCTCTAGAGTCAATTAATGGTTGACGAAGATGCTTGGTTTGAAATAGTCAGAACTTTAAGCAGCAGTGTAAACATTAACTCAAAGTTAATATCTGATGGGTTATACATTACTACTATGGTTGAAGAACTTAAACTAACTATGGTGACAAGGTAAAGACTAATAATTACATATTCTCAAGAACCTGTATGACTCGATTACTCAGATTAACATCTAAGAAACCAGCCAATGACTTGGATGTACCTGATTCTGCTTCTTAAATTGACTGAGCCATTCAGAACCTTATCGATCACGTATTCCCAGAGGATCTCACTGCATTATATTTCCCTATTCAACCGGGGTTTACGGATGTAGAAGAAGAAGAAGAAGAAGAAGAAGAAGAAGAAGTTCTAATGATCTACCGGATTATGGATACATGTGTTTTACATCGCCAGACTCTCCCAGAAATGGTGAAATTTATACTCAGCCTACTGCTGCACTGTATATGCTTGATATGTTCGAGCAAGATACACATGAATAGGAATATCTGAGATTTGGTTCCAAAAACATTCACAAATGTACACGAGACAATGCTATAGCTATTTTCGCAAACTTATTGAATTTAGCAATCTGTAGACTAGCTGTTAGTAAATGCTAAGTGTGTCAACACGACAGACTATCTCACTGCGAACACGAACGTATGGGTATCGATTGTTTCTTAAGACCTATTGATAATGTAGAATTACATTACTTAAACGCATTATAATATGTGTTTAAAATCGATTTCTTTCATGCATTGTCTACTGGTTCGAATTTATATTGAAATGTCTATGAGTTATACAACGCCTGTAAGACAGATTGCCTAAATGATGTACTATGCGATGTTTATAAACTGCGTGAATAATATAACTATAACCTAAAATTATTGACATAGTTATATGCTATAATTATTGGCTTCGTTTTTATTTCTCAATCAAATTTCGCTTGTATTACAGCTATTACAAATTTATATATGACTCAGTCTAACCCGCATTTCTCTATTTGCTAATGCCCCATCCCCTTGTCGCCACAACCCACCACCTTCCATTGTTATGAATCGCGATCAGCCACCCACTCAAAGTCGCAGTTCATTCAGTCCTTTAATTTGGTATGGGTTATTAGCCAGGTGTGTCGGGTGTTGTGTAACTCTAGAGTGACTATGTCAAAATTATAACTCTAGGAAAAATTGCCTCTGAAAGGTATTTTAACCCCCATATGCTAAAACAATCTAAAACCATATTGTTAAAACATCTGCAGACAAAATAAAACAAGAACTTTTTAAAGTGAAAACAGCGTTATATTATAACTTTCCCCACTGAATAGCTATACGTCTATAATCTAATAATTTATGGGCTAAGCTTTTGATGATTCTATCAATTTTTGCTAAATCCTCCAATGACTGGATAATTGAAATCATGGTCAGTCCATGAATCCTATGATATAGATAATATATACAGAACTCTCCACATTACATATCACAACAGGTAGTCCACCAAAGGCAGAGCCTATAGGGCGGTGGACTCCTTACACACATAACATAGATCAATTGTACAACATAAATGAAAACACAACCACCATATCAATATCATATTGATGGTCATATGGTGGCTAACATATCAACATTATGGTAGGGAAAGTCTAAGTTGGAGCGGTCGAACATTATGCAAATTTCAGCTATTTGTGTCCGGCTGAAGATGTATACACGTTAGCGATGTGCTAAAAATCATTCAAATATCCATATGAATACCAACTCTAATAAATCGCAATTATAAGGAATTTTTTCTCATTCCAAATAACGAAACATACGTATGCCTCGTATACCTCGGGTATGCGTTTGCAGGTGCAGGTGTGTGTGTGCATGCGTGCGTGCGTGCGTGCGTGCGTGCGTGCGTGCGTCGTGCGTGCGTGCGTGCGTGCGTGCTTGCGTGCGTGCATGCGTGCGTATGTGCGTGCATGTGTGTGTGTGTGTGTGTGTGTGTGTGTGTGTGTGTGTGTGTGTGTGTGTGCAGCCGGGTGTGTGTGCATGGTAACATTATGATCGCTGTCAATACTTATAATGTCATTGAATTCACCATAACATATTTCGTTCAAAGTACCAGGTAATGCTGTTTTAAATTGTAATTGGAGACGTAGACTTCCTTGCCTTGTAAGGTAGACATGATCCCCAGTAGCGAGGTCTGAAGTGTAGTCAAAGGCATAAAACCTGTAACCTGCCTTATATTCATCGATGTTAATCCCTATGCATTTGTCATCGAATAACGTGCCAGTTCCAGTAAAAAGCATCAAGGATGATTTTGTAAAATTATAACCAGCCGCCGTGAAATTCGGTGTAAGTGCATCTTCAGACACTTGCTCATTATCCATATAGTGTGAAATATGGTTAGCGTTGCAGTGCTGAAAATTATATGGGTTGCTTTCGAAATCTCTATTATAAGCTCTATTACTAACTATTCTGAATATAACTCTACTTTATAGGTCCCCTAGAAAAATACTAGTCCCAGCAGGTATGGTGAATTATTTGACGTTAACTCTTTTACTAGGGTATTGGTTGGGGGGCATTTAGTAATGTCGATGCCTGAGCATTAATTACCTCTGGAATAGGTTTAACCATACCAAATTTAATGTAGCTTCGTGCAGACGTAATTTGTAAGTATGGGCATCACTGCGAATGAGGCTAAAATCTGGCTTGCTCGATGTAAAATGGAGCTTTACGGAAAATCCATTGATTAAATATTTTTCTTGAAGAAAAATATTGGAATGAATTCTACTGACCATTTCCAGTGGATTAGTTAGGGTAATGGTTAGCTTTCTATGCATATAACCAACATTGTTAGCTGTCTTAGCATCCGTATGACTTGGTGTATACTTAAAGCAAAATGCAGCCGTTAATTGGTTTGATCTATGCTCAGTTGAATAATTAAATATGCTTTAAAAATACCTGCAAAAAGCATATATATTGTTAGCATCAGAGACACATTTTCCATTTAAAAGGTCATCTACTTGAGAAAACATAGAGCCATCCCATAGGTTAACCAGTGCAACATCGCTGTCTGTTGTTAAAGGAGGTTCCACACCCGCAACACGCTGAAGAGCACTAGCATTAAAGTAAATATAACTTTGATTCTAGAGACAAAAAACCTCAAGCCTTCCCCAAGGGTTAGACACACTTCTAATGGGTTGATAGCTTTGCAAACGAGCTTGGTCCATTGTAGTCATTACAGGTTTCACGGTATACAAATCTAATTCACCTTTTGTGCAGTGATACACCGCCATCATATTAGTTAACTAAATATATCAAACTGTTTAGAGTTTCTGATGCTTCTACTTCTGCGGTCATGCTTTGAATGACTTCTACATGTGTTAGCAGATAATTGACCACTCTTAGTATTTCTGCCCATAGTCTGGGAATTACCTCCTAAAATATTTCTACAAGCTAACGCTATGGCTTTTTTTAAGATCACTCTCCTGACATTCAAAGTCCTATTTTTCACAGATATTTTCAAATTTGTACCCAGTAAAACATCTTTAGTTATGCCTAAACTAGCTGACAATGACCACTTAGCCAAAATTTTTCCTACGCTTTTAGCTAATGGCATGGCTGCTCTGAACAGTGATCTTATAATATTTCCTAATCTGTGCCCCTTTTGACTCCTAGTGCCTACAAATCTGGGTAAACGACCGCCGGCTTGATTAGCATAATAAGCTCTCAACGTAGATGAACCTGGTTTACATGTATACTTAATTTTTGGGCTTAGATCTTAGGTCTAAAATGTAAACAAAGTACACTCGGTGATGCACCGTCTTCAAATGGTATGTTCTCGCCAGTCCTATCACTTATAATAACCCGTATCATGTCAATGTAATTCTTAGATACGTCTCTATATTGAATGTCAGTAAATGTCCAGTGACAAATATCTTTGCCACCATGGTAGCTAGATAATGGCATACATCTTAACAACAGAGCATCTGTATTTCCGACTACATTATGGCTTACGATATCGCAATATACATAAGCTATATTTAATGTAATATCATTACTTTTACGTGATAGGGCTCCGCCCATGGGGGGGGGGGGGGGGTTGGGCCGCTAATGGTATGTGCATGATAGCCTCAGAATCTGCCTATGGCATGTCAAATTCAACAGTGACCATATACTTAATGGTTAATGTTATGAGGTTGTTTCGACTGGTGAAATAGTTGAATCTGATTGTATTTTTATAAGGCTCTGGCTATTAATCTACTTATTTATAAATTCTATTAGAATCTTAACCACACAAAAGCATTTAAGTATTTCTACACCCTGAATGTGGAGGTGTAATTCTAGATGTGGAGGTGTAATTCTAGATGT
Source organism: Chaetoderma sp. LZ-2023a (assembly GCA_034401795.1). Lineage (NCBI taxonomy): Eukaryota > Metazoa > Mollusca > Caudofoveata > Chaetodermatida > Chaetodermatidae > Chaetoderma > Chaetoderma sp. LZ-2023a. The sequence continues at coordinate 14,673,919 of CM067375.1, forward strand.
GGAGGTGTAATTCTAGATGTGGATGTGTAATTCTAGATGTGGAGGTGTAATTCTAGATGTGGAGGTGTAATTCTAGATGTGGAGGTGTAATTCTAGATGTGGAGGTGTAATTCTAGATGTGGATGCGTGATTCTAGATGTGGATGTGTGATTCTAGATGTGGATGTGTAATTCTAGATGTGGATGTGTAATTCCAGATTTGGAGGTGTAATTCTAGATGTGGAGGTGTAATTCTAGATGTGGAGGTGTAATTCTAGATGTGGATGTGTGATTCTAGATGTGGAGGTGTAATTCTAGATGTGGAGGTGTAATTCTAGATGTGGAGGTGTAATTCTAGATGTGGATGTGTAATTCTAGATGTGGAGGTGTAATTCTAGATGTGGAGGTGTAATTCTAGATGTGGAGGTGTAATTCTAGATGTGGAGGTGTAATTCTAGATGTGGAGGTGTGTAATTCTAGATGTGGAGGTGTAATTCTAGATGTGGATGTGTGATTCTAGATGTGGAGGTGTGATTCTAGATGTGCAAGTGTAATTCTAGATGTGGAGGTGTAATTCTAGATGTGGAGGTGTAATTCTAGATGTGGAGGTGTAATTCTAGATGTGGAGGTGTAATTCTAGATGTGGAGGTGTAATTCTAGATGTGGAGGTGTAATTCTAGATGTGGAGGTGTAATTCTAGATGTGGAGGTGTAATTCTAGATGTGGAGGTGTAATTCTAGATGTGGATGTGTGATTCTAGATGTGGAGGTGTAATTCTAGATGTGGAGGTGTAATTCTAGATGTGGATGTGTAATTCTAGATGTGGAGGTGTAATTCTAGATGTGGAGGTGTAATTCTAGATGTGGAGGTGTAATTCTAGATGTGGAGGTGTAATTCTAGATGTGGAGGTGTAATTCTAGATGTGGAGGTGTAATTCTAGATGTGGAGGTGTAATTCTAGATGTGGAGGTGTAATTCTAGATGTGGAGGTGTAATTCTAGATGTGGAGGTGTAATTCTAGATGTGGAGGTGTAATTCTAGATGTGGAGGTGTGATTCTAGATGTGGAGGTGTGATTCTAGATGTGGAGGTGTAATTCTAGATGTGGAGGTGTAATTCTAGATGTGGAGGTGTGTAATTCTAGATGTGGAGGTGTGATTCTAGATGTGGAGGTGTAATTCTAGATGTGGAGGTGTAATTCTAGATGTGGAGGTGTAATTCTAGATGTGGAGGTGTAATTCTAGATGTGGAGGTGTAATTCTAGATGTGGAGGTGTAATTCTAGATGTGGAGGTGTAATTCTAGATGTGGAGGTGTAATTCTAGATGTGGAGGTGTAATTCTAGATGTGGAGGTGTAATTCTAGATGTGGAGGTGTAATTCTAGATGTGGAGGTGTAATTCTAGATGTGGAGGTGTAATTCTAGATGTGGAGGTGTAATTCTAGATGTGGAGGTGTAATTCTAGATGTGGAGGTGTGATTCTAGATGTGGAGGTGTGATTCTAGATGTGGAGGTGTGATTCTAGATGTGGAGGTGTAATTCTAGATGTGGAGGTGTAATTCTAGATGTGGAGGTGTAATTCTAGATGTGGAGGTGTGAATTCTAGATGTGGAGGTGTAATTCTAGATGTGGAGTGTGATTCTAGATGTGGAGTTGTAATTCTAGATGTGGAGGTGTAATTCTAGATGTGGAGGTGTGATTCTAGATGTGGAGGTGTAATTCTAGATGTGGAGGTGTAATTCTAGATGTGGAGGTGTAATTCTAGATGTGGAGGTGTGATTCTAGATGTGGAGGTGTAATTCTAGATGTGGAGGTGTAATTCTAGATGTGGAGGTGTAATTCTAGATGTGGAGGTGTAATTCTAGATGTGGAGGTGTAATTCTAGATGTGGAGGTGTAATTCTAGATGTGGAGGTGTAATTCTAGATGTGGAGGTGTAATTCTAGATGTGGAGGTGTAATTCTAGATGTGGAGGTGTAATTCTAGATGTGGAGGTGTAATTCTAGATGTGGAGGTGTAATTCTAGATGTGGAGGTGTAATTCTAGATGTGGAGGTGTAATTCTAGATGTGGAGGTGTAATTCTAGATGTGGAGGTGTAATTCTAGATGTGGAGGTGTAATTCTAGATGTGGAGGTGTAATTCTAGATGTGGAGGTGTAATTCTAGATGTGGAGGTGTAATTCTAGATGTGGAGGTGTAATTCTAGATGTGGAGTGTAATTCTAGATGTGGAGGTGTGATTCTAGATGTGGAGGTGTAATTCTAGATGTGGAGGTGTAATTCTAGATGTGGAGGTGTAATTCTAGATGTGGAGGTGTAATTCTAGATGTGGAGGTGTAATTCTAGATGTGGAGGTGTAATTCTAGATGTGGAGGTGTGATTCTAGATGTGGAGGTGTGATTCTAGATGTGGAGGTGTAATTCTAGATGTGGAGGTGTAATTCTAGATGTGGAGGTGTAATTCTAGATGTGGAGGTGTAATTCTAGATGTGGAGGTGTGATTCTAGATGTGGAGGTGTAATTCTAGATGTGGAGGTGTAATTCTAGATGTGGAGGTGTAATTCTAGATGTGGAGGTGTAATTCTAGATGTGGAGGTGTGATTCTAGATGTGGAGGTGTAATTCTAGATGTGGAGGTGTAATTCTAGATGTGGAGGTGTAATTCTAGATGTGGAGGTGTAATTCTAGATGTGGAGGTGTAATTCTAGATGTGGAGGTGTGATTCTAGATGTGGAGGTGTAATTCTAGATGTGGAGGTGTAATTCTAGATGTGGAGGTGTAATTCTAGATGTGGAGGTGTAATTCTAGATGTGGAGGTGTAATTCTAGATGTGGAGGTGTAATTCTAGATGTGGAGGTGTAATTCTAGATGTGGAGGTGTAATTCTAGATGTGGATGTGTAATTCTAGATGTGGAGGTGTAATTCTAGATGTGGAGGTGTAATTCTAGATGTGGAGGTGTAATTCTAGATGTGGAGGTGTAATTCTAGATGTGGATGTGTAATTCTAGATGTGGAGGTGTAATTCTAGATGTGGAGGTGTAATTCTAGATGTGGAGGTGTGATTCTAGATGTGGAGGTGTAATTCTAGATGTGGAGGTGTAATTCTAGATGTGGAGGTGTAATTCTAGATGTGGAGGTGTAATTCTAGATGTGGAGGTGTAATTCTAGATGTGGAGGTGTAATTCTAGATGTGGAGGTGTAATTCTAGATGTGGAGGTGTAATTCTAGATGTGGAGGTGTAATTCTAGATGTGGAGGTGTAATTCTAGATGTGGAGGTGTAATTCTAGATGTGGAGGTGTAATTCTAGATGTGGAGGTGTAATTCTAGATGTGGAGGTGTAATTCTAGATGTGGATGTGTGATTCTAGATGTGGAGGTGTAATTCTAGATGTGGAGGTGTAATTCTAGATGTGGAGGTGTAATTCTAGATGTGGAGGTGTAATTCTAGATGTGGAGGTGTAATTCTAGATGTGGAGGTGTAATTCTAGATGTGGAGGTGTAATTCTAGATGTGGAGGTGTAATTCTAGATGTGGAGGTGTAATTCTAGATGTGGAGGTGTGATTCTAGATGTGGAGGTGTGATTCTAGATGTGGAGGTGTGATTCTAGATGTGGAGGTGTAATTCTAGATGTGGAGGTGTAATTCTAGATGTGGAGGTGTAATTCTAGATGTGGAGGTGTGATTCTAGATGTGGAGGTGTGATTCTAGATGTGGAGGTGTAATTCTAGATGTGGAGGTGTGATTCTAGATGTGGAGGTGTAATTCTAGATGTGGAGGTGTAATTCTAGATGTGGAGGTGTAATTCTAGATGTGGAGGTGTAATTCTAGATGTGGAGGTGTAATTCTAGATGTGGAGGTGTGATTCTAGATGTGGAGGTGTGATTCTAGATGTGGAGGTGTAATTCTAGATGTGGAGGTGTAATTCTAGATGTGGAGGTGTAATTCTAGATGTGGAGGTGTAATTCTAGATGTGGAGGTGTAATTCTAGATGTGGAGGTGTGATTCTAGATGTGGAGGTGTGATTCTAGATGTGGAGGTGTGATTCTAGATGTGGAGGTGTAATTCTAGATGTGGAGGTGTAATTCTAGATGTGGAGGTGTAATTCTAGATGTGGAGGTGTGAATTCTAGATGTGGAGGTGTAATTCTAGATGTGGAGGTGTAATTCTAGATGTGGAGGTGTAATTCTAGATGTGGAGGTGTAATTCTAGATGTGGAGGTGTAATTCTAGATGTGGAGGTGTGATTCTAGATGTGGAGGTGTAATTCTAGATGTGGAGGTGTAATTCTAGATGTGGAGGTGTAATTCTAGATGTGGAGGTGTGATTCTAGATGTGGAGGTGTAATTCTAGATGTGGAGGTGTAATTCTAGATGTGGAGGTGTAATTCTAGATGTGGAGGTGTAATTCTAGATGTGGAGGTGTAATTCTAGATGTGGAGGTGTAATTCTAGATGTGGAGGTGTAATTCTAGATGTGGAGGTGTAATTCTAGATGTGGAGGTGTAATTCTAGATGTGGAGGTGTAATTCTAGATGTGGAGGTGTAATTCTAGATGTGGAGGTGTAATTCTAGATGTGGAGGTGTAATTCTAGATGTGGAGGTGTGATTCTAGATGTGGAGGTGTGATTCTAGATGTGGAGGTGTGATTCTAGATGTGGAGGTGTAATTCTAGATGTGGAGGTGTAATTCTAGATGTGGAGGTGTAATTCTAGATGTGGAGGTGTAATTCTAGATGTGGAGGTGTAATTCTAGATGTGGAGGTGTGATTCTAGATGTGGAGGTGTGATTCTAGATGTGGAGGTGTAATTCTAGATGTGGAGGTGTAATTCTAGATGTGGAGGTGTAATTCTAGATGTGGAGGTGTAATTCTAGATGTGGAGGTGTGATTCTAGATGTGGAGGTGTAATTCTAGATGTGGAGGTGTAATTCTAGATGTGGAGGTGTAATTCTAGATGTGGATGTGTAATTCTAGATGTGGAGGTGTGATTCTAGATGTGGAGGTGTAATTCTAGATGTGGAGGTGTAATTCTAGATGTGGAGGTGTAATTCTAGATGTGGAGGTGTAATTCTAGATGTGGAGGTGTAATTCTAGATGTGGAGGTGTAATTCTAGATGTGGAGGTGTAATTCTAGATGTGGAGGTGTAATTCTAGATATGGAGGTGTAATTCTAGATGTGGAGGTGTAATTCTAGATGTGGAGGTGTAATTCTAGATGTGGAGGTGTAATTCTAGATGTGGAGGTGTAATTCTAGATGTGGAGGTGTAATTCTAGATGTGGAGGTGTAATTCTAGATGTGGAGGTGTAATTCTAGATGTGGAGGTGTGATTCTAGATGTGGAGGTGTGATTCTAGATGTGGAGGTGTAATTCTAGATGTGGAGGTGTAATTCTAGATGTGGAGGTGTAATTCTAGATGTGGAGGTGTAATTCTAGATGTGGAGGTGTGATTCTAGATGTGGAGGTGTAATTCTAGATGTGGAGGTGTAATTCTAGATGTGGAGGTGTAATTCTAGATGTGGAGGTGTAATTCTAGATGTGGAGGTGTAATTCTAGATGTGGAGGTGTAATTCTAGATGTGGAGGTGTAATTCTAGATGTGGAGGTGTAATTCTAGATGTGGAGGTGTAATTCTAGATGTGGAGGTGTAATTCTAGATGTGGAGGTGTAATTCTAGATGTGGAGGTGTAATTCTAGATGTGGAGGTGTAATTCTAGATGTGGAGGTGTAATTCTAGATGTGGAGGTGTGATTCTAGATGTGGAGGTGTGATTCTAGATGTGGAGGTGTAATTCTAGATGTGGAGGTGTAATTCTAGATGTGGAGGTGTGATTCTAGATGTGGAGGTGTAATTCTAGATGTGGAGGTGTAATTCTAGATGTGGAGGTGTAATTCTAGATGTGGAGGTGTAATTCTAGATGTGGAGGTGTAATTCTAGATGTGGAGGTGTAATTCTAGATGTGGAGGTGTAATTCTAGATGTGGAGGTGTAATTCTAGATGTGGAGGTGTAATTCTAGATGTGGAGGTGTGATTCTAGATGTGGAGGTGTAATTCTAGATGTGGAGGTGTAATTCTAGATGTGGAGGTGTAATTCTAGATGTGGAGGTGTAATTCTAGATGTGGAGGTGTAATTCTAGATGTGGAGGTGTAATTCTAGATGTGGAGGTGTAATTCTAGATGTGGAGGTGTAATTCTAGATGTGGAGGTGTAATTCTAGATGTGGAGGTGTAATTCTAGATGTGGAGGTGTAATTCTAGATGTGGAGGTGTAATTCTAGATGTGGAGGTGTAATTCTAGATGTGGAGGTGTAATTCTAGATGTGGAGGTGTAATTCTAGATGTGGAGGTGTAATTCTAGATGTGGAGGTGTAATTCTAGATGTGGAGGTGTAATTCTAGATGTGGAGGTGTAATTCTAGATGTGGAGGTGTGATTCTAGATGTGGAGGTGTAATTCTAGATGTGGAGGTGTAATTCTAGATGTGGAGGTGTAATTCTAGATGTGGAGGTGTGATTCTAGATGTGGAGGTGTAATTCTAGATGTGGAGGTGTAATTCTAGATGTGGAGGTGTAATTCTAGATGTGGAGGTGTAATTCTAGATGTGGAGGTGTAATTCTAGATGTGGAGGTGTAATTCTAGATGTGGAGGTGTAATTCTAGATGTGGAGGTGTAATTCTAGATGTGGAGGTGTAATTCTAGATGTGGAGGTGTAATTCTAGATGTGGAGGTGTAATTCTAGATGTGGAGGTGTAATTCTAGATGTGGAGGTGTAATTCTAGATGTGGAGGTGTAATTCTAGATGTGGAGGTGTAATTCTAGATGTGGAGGTGTAATTCTAGATGTGGAGGTGTAATTCTAGATGTGGAGGTGTAATTCTAGATGTGGAGGTGTGATTCTAGATGTGGAGGTGTAATTCTAGATGTGGAGGTGTAATTCTAGATGTGGAGGTGTAATTCTAGATGTGGAGGTGTAATTCTAGATGTGGAGGTGTAATTCTAGATGTGGAGGTGTAATTCTAGATGTGGAGGTGTGATTCTAGATGTGGAGGTGTAATTCTAGATGTGGAGGTGTAATTCTAGATGTGGAGGTGTAATTCTAGATGTGGAGGTGTAATTCTAGATGTGGAGGTGTAATTCTAGATGTGGAGGTGTAATTCTAGATGTGGAGGTGTAATTCTAGATGTGGAGGTGTAATTCTAGATGTGGAGGTGTAATTCTAGATGTGGAGGTGTAATTCTAGATGTGGAGGTGTAATTCTAGATGTGGAGGTGTAATTCTAGATGTGGAGGTGTAATTCTAGATGTGGAGGTGTAATTCTAGATGTGGAGGTGTAATTCTAGATGTGGAGGTGTAATTCTAGATGTGGAGGTGTAATTCTAGATGTGGAGGTGTAATTCTAGATGTGGAGGTGTAATTCTAGATGTGGAGGTGTAATTCTAGATGTGGAGGTGTAATTCTAGATGTGGAGGTGTAATTCTAGATGTGGAGGTGTAATTCTAGATGTGGAGGTGTAATTCTAGATGTGGAGGTGTAATTCTAGATGTGGAGGTGTAATTCTAGATGTGGAGGTGTAATTCTAGATGTGGAGGTGTAATTCTAGATGTGGAGGTGTAATTCTAGATGTGGAGGTGTAATTCTAGATGTGGAGGTGTAATTCTAGATGTGGAGGTGTAATTCTAGATGTGGAGGTGTAATTCTAGATGTGGAGGTGTAATTCTAGATGTGGAGGTGTAATTCTAGATGTGGATGTGTGATTCTAGATGTGGAGGTGTGATTCTAGATGTGGAGGTGTAATTCTAGATGTGGAGGTGTAATTCTAGATGTGGAGGTGTAATTCTAGATGTGGAGGTGTAATTCTAGATGTGGAGGTGTAATTCTAGATGTGGAGGTGTGATTCTAGATGTGGAGGTGTAATTCTAGATGTGGAGGTGTAATTCTAGATGTGGAGGTGTAATTCTAGATGTGGAGGTGTAATTCTAGATGTGGAGGTGTAATTCTAGATGTGGAGGTGTAATTCTAGATGTGGAGGTGTAATTCTAGATGTGGAGGTGTAATTCTAGATGTGGAGTCTAGATGTGGAGGTGTAATTCTAGATGTGGAGGTGTAATTCTAGATGTGGAGGTGTAATTCTAGATGTGGAGGTGTAATTCTAGATGTGGAGGTGTAATTCTAGATGTGGAGGTGTAATTCTAGATGTGGAGGTGTAATTCTAGATGTGGAGGTGTAATTCTAGATGTGGAGGTGTAATTCTAGATGTGGAGGTGTAATTCTAGATGTGGAGGTGTAATTCTAGATGTGGAGGTGTAATTCTAGATGTGGAGGTGTAATTCTAGATGTGGAGGTGTAATTCTAGATGTGGAGGTGTAATTCTAGATGTGGAGGTGTAATTCTAGATGTGGAGGTGTAATTCTAGATGTGGAGGTGTAATTCTAGATGTGGAGGTGTAATTCTAGATGTGGAGGTGTAATTCTAGATGTGGAGGTGTAATTCTAGATGTGGAGGTGTAATTCTAGATGTGGAGGTGTAATTCTAGATGTGGAGGTGTAATTCTAGATGTGGAGGTGTAATTCTAGATGTGGAGGTGTAATTCTAGATGTGGAGGTGTAATTCTAGATGTGGAGGTGTAATTCTAGATGTGGAGGTGTAATTCTAGATGTGGAGGTGTAATTCTAGATGTGGAGGTGTAATTCTAGATGTGGAGGTGTAATTCTAGATGTGGAGGTGTAATTCTAGATGTGGAGGTGTAATTCTAGATGTGGAGGTGTAATTCTAGATGTGGAGGTGTAATTCTAGATGTGGAGGTGTAATTCTAGATGTGGAGGTGTAATTCTAGATGTGGAGGTGTGATTCTAGATGTGGAGGTGTAATTCTAGATGTGGAGGTGTAATTCTAGATGTGGAGGTGTAATTCTAGATGTGGAGGTGTAATTCTAGATGTGGAGGTGTAATTCTAGATGTGGAGGTGTAATTCTAGATGTGGAGGTGTAATTCTAGATGTGGAGGTGTAATTCTAGATGTGGATGTGTGATTCTAGATGTGGAGGTGTAATTCTAGATGTGGAGGTGTAATTCTAGATGTGGAGGTGTAATTCTAGATGTGGAGGTGTAATTCTAGATGTGGAGGTGTAATTCTAGATGTGGAGGTGTAATTCTAGATGTGGAGGTGTAATTCTAGATGTGGAGGTGTAATTCTAGATGTGGAGGTGTAATTCTAGATGTGGAGGTGTAATTCTAGATGTGGAGGTGTAATTCTAGATGTGGAGGTGTAATTCTAGATGTGGAGGTGTAATTCTAGATGTGGAGGTGTAATTCTAGATGTGGAGGTGTAATTCTAGATGTGGAGGTGTAATTCTAGATGTGGAGGTGTAATTCTAGATGTGGAGGTGTAATTCTAGATGTGGAGGTGTAATTCTAGATGTGGAGGTGTAATTCTAGATGTGGAGGTGTAATTCTAGATGTGGAGGTGTAATTCTAGATGTGGATGTGTGATTCTAGATGTGGAGGTGTAATTCTAGATGTGGAGGTGTAATTCTAGATGTGGAGGTGTAATTCTAGATGTGGAGGTGTAATTCTAGATGTGGAGGTGTAATTCTAGATGTGGAGGTGTAATTCTAGATGTGGAGGTGTAATTCTAGATGTGGAGGTGTAATTCTAGATGTGGAGGTGTAATTCTAGATGTGGAGGTGTAATTCTAGATGTGGAGGTGTAATTCTAGATGTGGAGGTGTAATTCTAGATGTGGAGGTGTAATTCTAGATGTGGAGGTGTAATTCTAGATGTGGAGGTGTAATTCTAGATGTGGAGGTGTAATTCTAGATGTGGAGGTGTAATTCTAGATGTGGAGGTGTAATTCTAGATGTGGAGGTGTAATTCTAGATGTGGAGGTGTAATTCTAGATGTGGAGGTGTAATTCTAGATGTGGAGGTGTAATTCTAGATGTGGAGGTGTAATTCTAGATGTGGAGGTGTAATTCTAGATGTGGAGGTGTAATTCTAGATGTGGAGGTGTAATTCTAGATGTGGAGGTGTAATTCTAGATGTGGAGGTGTAATTCTAGATGTGGAGGTGTAATTCTAGATGTGGAGGTGTAATTCTAGATGTGGAGGTGTAATTCTAGATGTGGAGGTGTAATTCTAGATGTGGAGGTGTAATTCTAGATGTGGAGGTGTAATTCTAGATGTGGAGGTGTAATTCTAGATGTGGAGGTGTAATTCTAGATGTGGAGGTGTAATTCTAGATGTGGAGGTGTAATTCTAGATGTGGAGGTGTAATTCTAGATGTGGAGGTGTAATTCTAGATGTGGAGGTGTAATTCTAGATGTGGAGGTGTAATTCTAGATGTGGAGGTGTAATTCTAGATGTGGAGGTGTAATTCTAGATGTGGAGGTGTAATTCTAGATGTGGAGGTGTAATTCTAGATGTGGAGGTGTAATTCTAGATGTGGAGGTGTAATTCTAGATGTGGAGGTGTAATTCTAGATGTGGAGGTGTAATTCTAGATGTGGAGGTGTAATTCTAGATGTGGAGGTGTAATTCTAGATGTGGAGGTGTAATTCTAGATGTGGAGGTGTAATTCTAGATGTGGAGGTGTAATTCTAGATGTGGAGGTGTAATTCTAGATGTGGAGGTGTAATTCTAGATGTGGAGGTGTAATTCTAGATGTGGAGGTGTAATTCTAGATGTGGAGGTGTAATTCTAGATGTGGAGGTGTAATTCTAGATGTGGAGGTGTAATTCTAGATGTGGAGGTGTGATTCTAGATGTGGAGGTGTAATTCTAGATGTGGAGGTGTAATTCTAGATGTGGAGGTGTAATTCTAGATGTGGAGGTGTAATTCTAGATGTGGAGGTGTAATTCTAGATGTGGATGTGTGATTCTAGATGTGGAGGTGTAATTCTAGATGTGGAGGTGTAATTCTAGATGTGGAGGTGTAATTCTAGATGTGGAGGTGTAATTCTAGATGTGGAGGTGTAATTCTAGATGTGGAGGTGTAATTCTAGATGTGGAGGTGTAATTCTAGATGTGGAGGTGTAATTCTAGATGTGGAGGTGTAATTCTAGATGTGGAGGTGTAATTCTAGATGTGGAGGTGTAATTCTAGATGTGGAGGTGTAATTCTAGATGTGGAGGTGTAATTCTAGATGTGGAGGTGTAATTCTAGATGTGGAGGTGTAATTCTAGATGTGGAGGTGTAATTCTAGATGTGGAGGTGTAATTCTAGATGTGGAGGTGTAATTCTAGATGTGGAGGTGTAATTCTAGATGTGGAGGTGTAATTCTAGATGTGGAGGTGTAATTCTAGATGTGGAGGTGTAATTCTAGATGTGGAGGTGTAATTCTAGATGTGGAGGTGTAATTCTAGATGTGGAGGTGTAATTCTAGATGTGGAGGTGTAATTCTAGATGTGGAGGTGTAATTCTAGATGTGGAGGTGTAATTCTAGATGTGGAGGTGTAATTCTAGATGTGGAGGTGTAATTCTAGATGTGGAGGTGTAATTCTAGATGTGGAGGTGTAATTCTAGATGTGGAGGTGTAATTCTAGATGTGGAGGTGTAATTCTAGATGTGGAGGTGTAATTCTAGATGTGGAGGTGTAATTCTAGATGTGGAGGTGTAATTCTAGATGTGGAGGTGTAATTCTAGATGTGGAGGTGTAATTCTAGATGTGGAGGTGTAATTCTAGATGTGGAGGTGTAATTCTAGATGTGGAGGTGTAATTCTAGATGTGGAGGTGTAATTCTAGATGTGGAGGTGTAATTCTAGATGTGGAGGTGTAATTCTAGATGTGGAGGTGTAATTCTAGATGTGGAGGTGTAATTCTAGATGTGGAGGTGTGATTCTAGATGTGGAGGTGTAATTCTAGATGTGGAGGTGTAATTCTAGATGTGGAGGTGTAATTCTAGATGTGGAGGTGTAATTCTAGATGTGGAGGTGTAATTCTAGATGTGGAGGTGTAATTCTAGATGTGGAGGTGTAATTCTAGATGTGGAGGTGTAATTCTAGATGTGGAGGTGTAATTCTAGATGTGGAGGTGTAATTCTAGATGTGGAGGTGTAATTCTAGATGTGGAGGTGTAATTCTAGATGTGGAGGTGTAATTCTAGATGTGGAGGTGTAATTCTAGATGTGGAGGTGTAATTCTAGATGTGGAGGTGTAATTCTAGATGTGGAGGTGTAATTCTAGATGTGGAGGTGTGATTCTAGATGTGGAGGTGTAATTCTAGATGTGGAGGTGTAATTCTAGATGTGGAGGTGTAATTCTAGATGTGGAGGTGTAATTCTAGATGTGGAGGTGTAATTCTAGATGTGGATGTGTGATTCTAGATGTGGAGGTGTAATTCTAGATGTGGAGGTGTAATTCTAGATGTGGAGGTGTAATTCTAGATGTGGAGGTGTAATTCTAGATGTGGAGGTGTAATTCTAGATGTGGAGGTGTAATTCTAGATGTGGAGGTGTAATTCTAGATGTGGAGGTGTAATTCTAGATGTGGAGGTGTAATTCTAGATGTGGAGGTGTAATTCTAGATGTGGAGGTGTAATTCTAGATGTGGAGGTGTAATTCTAGATGTGGAGGTGTAATTCTAGATGTGGAGGTGTAATTCTAGATGTGGAGGTGTAATTCTAGATGTGGAGGTGTAATTCTAGATGTGGAGGTGTAATTCTAGATGTGGAGGTGTAATTCTAGATGTGGAGGTGTAATTCTAGATGTGGAGGTGTAATTCTAGATGTGGAGGTGTAATTCTAGATGTGGAGGTGTGATTCTAGATGTGGAGGTGTAATTCTAGATGTGGAGGTGTAATTCTAGATGTGGAGGTGTAATTCTAGATGTGGAGGTGTAATTCTAGATGTGGAGGTGTAATTCTAGATGTGGATGTGTGATTCTAGATGTGGAGGTGTAATTCTAGATGTGGAGGTGTAATTCTAGATGTGGAGGTGTAATTCTAGATGTGGAGGTGTGATTCTAGATGTGGAGGTGTAATTCTAGATGTGGAGGTGTAATTCTAGATGTGGAGGTGTAATTCTAGATGTGGAGGTGTAATTCTAGATGTGGAGGTGTAATTCTAGATGTGGAGGTGTAATTCTAGATGTGGAGGTGTAATTCTAGATGTGGAGGTGTAATTCTAGATGTGGAGGTGTAATTCTAGATGTGGAGGTGTAATTCTAGATGTGGAGGTGTAATTCTAGATGTGGAGGTGTAATTCTAGATGTGGAGGTGTAATTCTAGATGTGGAGGTGTAATTCTAGATGTGGAGGTGTAATTCTAGATGTGGAGGTGTAATTCTAGATGTGGAGGTGTAATTCTAGATGTGGAGGTGTAATTCTAGATGTGGAGGTGTGATTCTAGATGTGGAGGTGTGAATTCTAGATGTGGAGGTGTAATTCTAGATGTGGAGGTGTAATTCTAGATGTGGAGGTGTAATTCTAGATGTGGAGGTGTAATTCTAGATGTGGAGGTGTAATTCTAGATGTGGAGGTGTAATTCTAGATGTGGAGGTGTAATTCTAGATGTGGAGGTGTAATTCTAGATGTGGAGGTGTAATTCTAGATGTGGAGGTGTAATTCTAGATGTGGAGGTGTAATTCTAGATGTGGAGGTGTAATTCTAGATGTGGAGGTGTAATTCTAGATGTGGAGGTGTAATTCTAGATGTGGAGGTGTAATTCTAGATGTGGAGGTGTAATTCTAGATGTGGAGGTGTAATTCTAGATGTGGAGGTGTAATTCTAGATGTGGAGGTGTAATTCTAGATGTGGAGGTGTAATTCTAGATGTGGAGGTGTAATTCTAGATGTGGAGGTGTAATTCTAGATGTGGAGGTGTAATTCTAGATGTGGAGGTGTAATTCTAGATGTGGAGGTGTAATTCTAGATGTGGAGGTGTAATTCTAGATGTGGAGGTGTAATTCTAGATGTGGAGGTGTAATTCTAGATGTGGAGGTGTGAATTCTAGATGTGGAGGTGTGATTCTAGATGTGGAGGTGTAATTCTAGATGTGGAGGTGTAATTCTAGATGTGGAGGTGTAATTCTAGATGTGGAGGTGTAATTCTAGATGTGGAGGTGTAATTCTAGATGTGGAGGTGTAATTCTAGATGTGGAGGTGTAATTCTAGATGTGGAGGTGTAATTCTAGATGTGGAGGTGTAATTCTAGATGTGGAGGTGTAATTCTAGATGTGGAGGTGTAATTCTAGATGTGGAGGTGTAATTCTAGATGTGGAGGTGTAATTCTAGATGTGGAGGTGTAATTCTAGATGTGGAGGTGTAATTCTAGATGTGGAGGTGTAATTCTAGATGTGGAGGTGTAATTCTAGATGTGGAGGTGTAATTCTAGATGTGGATGTGTGATTCTAGATGTGGAGGTGTAATTCTAGATGTGGAGGTGTAATTCTAGATGTGGAGGTGTAATTCTAGATGTGGAGGTGTAATTCTAGATGTGGAGGTGTAATTCTAGATGTGGAGGTGTAATTCTAGATGTGGAGGTGTAATTCTAGATGTGGAGGTGTAATTCTAGATGTGGAGGTGTAATTCTAGATGTGGAGGTGTAATTCTAGATGTGGAGGTGTAATTCTAGATGTGGAGGTGTAATTCTAGATGTGGAGGTGTAATTCTAGATGTGGAGGTGTAATTCTAGATGTGGAGGTGTAATTCTAGATGTGGAGGTGTAATTCTAGATGTGGAGGTGTAATTCTAGATGTGGAGGTGTAATTCTAGATGTGGAGGTGTAATTCTAGATGTGGAGGTGTAATTCTAGATGTGGAGGTGTAATTCTAGATGTGGAGGTGTAATTCTAGATGTGGAGGTGTAATTCTAGATGTGGAGGTGTAATTCTAGATGTGGAGGTGTAATTCTAGATGTGGAGGTGTAATTCTAGATGTGGAGGTGTAATTCTAGATGTGGAGGTGTAATTCTAGATGTGGAGGTGTAATTCTAGATGTGGAGGTGTAATTCTAGATGTGGAGGTGTAATTCTAGATGTGGAGGTGTAATTCTAGATGTGGAGGTGTAATTCTAGATGTGGAGGTGTAATTCTAGATGTGGAGGTGTAATTCTAGATGTGGAGGTGTAATTCTAGATGTGGAGGTGTAATTCTAGATGTGGATGTGTGATTCTAGATGTGGAGGTGTAATTCTAGATGTGGAGGTGTAATTCTAGATGTGGAGGTGTAATTCTAGATGTGGAGGTGTAATTCTAGATGTGGAGGTGTAATTCTAGATGTGGAGGTGTAATTCTAGATGTGGAGGTGTAATTCTAGATGTGGAGGTGTAATTCTAGATGTGGAGGTGTAATTCTAGATGTGGAGGTGTAATTCTAGATGTGGAGGTGTAATTCTAGATGTGGAGGTGTAATTCTAGATGTGGAGGTGTAATTCTAGATGTGGAGGTGTAATTCTAGATGTGGAGGTGTAATTCTAGATGTGGAGGTGTAATTCTAGATGTGGAGGTGTAATTCTAGATGTGGAGGTGTAATTCTAGATGTGGAGGTGTAATTCTAGATGTGGAGGTGTAATTCTAGATGTGGAGGTGTAATTCTAGATGTGGAGGTGTAATTCTAGATGTGGAGGTGTGATTCTAGATGTGGAGGTGTAATTCTAGATGTGGAGGTGTAATTCTAGATGTGGAGGTGTAATTCTAGATGTGGAGGTGTAATTCTAGATGTGGAGGTGTAATTCTAGATGTGGAGGTGTAATTCTAGATGTGGAGGTGTAATTCTAGATGTGGAGGTGTAATTCTAGATGTGGAGGTGTAATTCTAGATGTGGAGGTGTGATTCTAGATGTGGAGGTGTAATTCTAGATGTGGAGGTGTAATTCTAGATGTGGAGGTGTAATTCTAGATGTGGAGGTGTAATTCTAGATGTGGAGGTGTAATTCTAGATGTGGAGGTGTAATTCTAGATGTGGAGGTGTAATTCTAGATGTGGAGGTGTAATTCTAGATGTGGAGGTGTGATTCTAGATGTGGAGGTGTAATTCTAGATGTGGAGGTGTAATTCTAGATGTGGAGGTGTAATTCTAGATGTGGAGGTGTAATTCTAGATGTGGAGGTGTAATTCTAGATGTGGAGGTGTAATTCTAGATGTGGAGGTGTAATTCTAGATGTGGAGGTGTAATTCTAGATGTGGAGGTGTAATTCTAGATGTGGAGGTGTAATTCTAGATGTGGAGGTGTAATTCTAGATGTGGAGGTGTGATTCTAGATGTGGAGGTGTAATTCTAGATGTGGAGGTGTAATTCTAGATGTGGAGGTGTAATTCTAGATGTGGAGGTGTAATTCTAGATGTGGAGGTGTAATTCTAGATGTGGAGGTGTGATTCTAGATGTGGAGGTGTAATTCTAGATGTGGAGGTGTAATTCTAGATGTGGAGGTGTAATTCTAGATGTGGAGGTGTAATTCTAGATGTGGATGTGTGATTCTAGATGTGGAGGTGTAATTCTAGATGTGGAGGTGTAATTCTAGATGTGGAGGTGTAATTCTAGATGTGGAGGTGTAATTCTAGATGTGGAGGTGTAATTCTAGATGTGGAGGTGTAATTCTAGATGTGGAGGTGTAATTCTAGATGTGGAGGTGTAATTCTAGATGTGGAGGTGTAATTCTAGATGTGGAGGTGTAATTCTAGATGTGGAGGTGTAATTCTAGATGTGGAGGTGTAATTCTAGATGTGGAGGTGTAATTCTAGATGTGGAGGTGTAATTCTAGATGTGGAGGTGTAATTCTAGATGTGGAGGTGTAATTCTAGATGTGGAGGTGTAATTCTAGATGTGGAGGTGTAATTCTAGATGTGGAGGTGTAATTCTAGATGTGGAGGTGTAATTCTAGATGTGGAGGTGTAATTCTAGATGTGGAGGTGTGATTCTAGATGTGGAGGTGTAATTCTAGATGTGGAGGTGTAATTCTAGATGTGGAGGTGTAATTCTAGATGTGGAGGTGTAATTCTAGATGTGGAGGTGTAATTCTAGATGTGGAGGTGTAATTCTAGATGTGGAGGTGTAATTCTAGATGTGGAGGTGTAATTCTAGATGTGGAGGTGTAATTCTAGATGTGGAGGTGTAATTCTAGATGTGGAGGTGTAATTCTAGATGTGGAGGTGTAATTCTAGATGTGGAGGTGTAATTCTAGATGTGGAGGTGTAATTCTAGATGTGGAGGTGTAATTCTAGATGTGGAGGTGTGATTCTAGATGTGGAGGTGTAATTCTAGATGTGGAGGTGTAATTCTAGATGTGGAGGTGTAATTCTAGATGTGGAGGTGTAATTCTAGATGTGGAGGTGTAATTCTAGATGTGGAGGTGTAATTCTAGATGTGGAGGTGTAATTCTAGATGTGGAGGTGTAATTCTAGATGTGGAGGTGTAATTCTAGATGTGGAGGTGTAATTCTAGATGTGGAGGTGTAATTCTAGATGTGGAGGTGTAATTCTAGATGTGGAGGTGTAATTCTAGATGTGGAGGTGTAATTCTAGATGTGGAGGTGTAATTCTAGATGTGGAGGTGTAATTCTAGATGTGGAGGTGTAATTCTAGATGTGGAGGTGTAATTCTAGATGTGGATGTGTGATTCTAGATGTGGAGGTGTAATTCTAGATGTGGAGGTGTGATTCTAGATGTGGAGGTGTAATTCTAGATGTGGAGGTGTGATTCTAGATGTGGAGGTGTAATTCTAGATGTGGAGGTGTAATTCTAGATGTGGAGGTGTAATTCTAGATGTGGAGGTGTAATTCTAGATGTGGAGGTGTAATTCTAGATGTGGAGGTGTAATTCTAGATGTGGAGGTGTAATTCTAGATGTGGAGGTGTAATTCTAGATGTGGAGGTGTAATTCTAGATGTGGAGGTGTAATTCTAGATGTGGAGGTGTAATTCTAGATGTGGAGGTGTAATTCTAGATGTGGATGTGTGATTCTAGATGTGGAGGTGTAATTCTAGATGTGGAGGTGTAATTCTAGATGTGGAGGTGTAATTCTAGATGTGGAGGTGTAATTCTAGATGTGGATGTGTGATTCTAGATGTGGAGGTGTAATTCTAGATGTGGAGGTGTAATTCTAGATGTGGAGGTGTAATTCTAGATGTGGAGGTGTAATTCTAGATGTGGAGGTGTAATTCTAGATGTGGAGGTGTAATTCTAGATGTGGAGGTGTAATTCTAGATGTGGAGGTGTAATTCTAGATGTGGAGGTGTAATTCTAGATGTGGAGGTGTAATTCTAGATGTGGAGGTGTAATTCTAGATGTGGAGGTGTAATTCTAGATGTGGAGGTGTAATTCTAGATGTGGAGGTGTAATTCTAGATGTGGAGGTGTAATTCTAGATGTGGAGGTGTAATTCTAGATGTGGAGGTGTAATTCTAGATGTGGAGGTGTAATTCTAGATGTGGAGGTGTAATTCTAGATGTGGAGGTGTAATTCTAGATGTGGAGGTGTAATTCTAGATGTGGAGGTGTAATTCTAGATGTGGAGGTGTAATTCTAGATGTGGAGGTGTAATTCTAGATGTGGAGGTGTAATTCTAGATGTGGAGGTGTAATTCTAGATGTGGAGGTGTAATTCTAGATGTGGAGGTGTAATTCTAGATGTGGAGGTGTAATTCTAGATGTGGAGGTGTAATTCTAGATGTGGAGGTGTAATTCTAGATGTGGAGGTGTGATTCTAGATGTGGAGGTGTAATTCTAGATGTGGAGGTGTAATTCTAGATGTGGAGGTGTAATTCTAGATGTGGAGGTGTAATTCTAGATGTGGAGGTGTAATTCTAGATGTGGAGGTGTAATTCTAGATGTGGAGGTGTAATTCTAGATGTGGAGGTGTAATTCTAGATGTGGAGGTGTAATTCTAGATGTGGAGGTGTAATTCTAGATGTGGAGGTGTAATTCTAGATGTGGAGGTGTAATTCTAGATGTGGAGGTGTAATTCTAGATGTGGAGGTGTAATTCTAGATGTGGAGGTGTAATTCTAGATGTGGAGGTGTAATTCTAGATGTGGAGGTGTAATTCTAGATGTGGAGGTGTAATTCTAGATGTGGAGGTGTAATTCTAGATGTGGAGGTGTAATTCTAGATGTGGAGGTGTAATTCTAGATGTGGAGGTGTGATTCTAGATGTGGAGGTGTAATTCTAGATGTGGAGGTGTAATTCTAGATGTGGAGGTGTAATTCTAGATGTGGAGGTGTAATTCTAGATGTGGAGGTGTAATTCTAGATGTGGAGGTGTAATTCTAGATGTGGAGGTGTAATTCTAGATGTGGAGGTGTAATTCTAGATGTGGAGGTGTAATTCTAGATGTGGAGGTGTAATTCTAGATGTGGATGTGTGATTCTAGATGTGGAGGTGTGATTCTAGATGTGGAGGTGTAATTCTAGATGTGGAGGTGTAATTCTAGATGTGGAGGTGTAATTCTAGATGTGGAGGTGTAATTCTAGATGTGGAGGTGTAATTCTAGATGTGGAGGTGTAATTCTAGATGTGGAGGTGTAATTCTAGATGTGGAGGTGTAATTCTAGATGTGGAGGTGTAATTCTAGATGTGGAGGTGTGATTCTAGATGTGGAGGTGTAATTCTAGATGTGGAGGTGTAATTCTAGATGTGGAGGTGTAATTCTAGATGTGGAGGTGTAATTCTAGATGTGGATGTGTGATTCTAGATGTGGAGGTGTAATTCTAGATGTGGAGGTGTAATTCTAGATGTGGAGGTGTAATTCTAGATGTGGAGGTGTGATTCTAGATGTGGAGGTGTAATTCTAGATGTGGAGGTGTAATTCTAGATGTGGAGGTGTAATTCTAGATGTGGAGGTGTAATTCTAGATGTGGAGGTGTAATTCTAGATGTGGAGGTGTAATTCTAGATGTGGAGGTGTAATTCTAGATGTGGAGGTGTAATTCTAGATGTGGAGGTGTAATTCTAGATGTGGAGGTGTAATTCTAGATGTGGAGGTGTAATTCTAGATGTGGAGGTGTAATTCTAGATGTGGAGGTGTAATTCTAGATGTGGAGGTGTAATTCTAGATGTGGAGGTGTAATTCTAGATGTGGAGGTGTAATTCTAGATGTGGAGGTGTAATTCTAGATGTGGAGGTGTAATTCTAGATGTGGATGTGTGATTCTAGATGTGGAGGTGTAATTCTAGATGTGGAGGTGTAATTCTAGATGTGGAGGTGTAATTCTAGATGTGGAGGTGTAATTCTAGATGTGGAGGTGTAATTCTAGATGTGGAGGTGTAATTCTAGATGTGGAGGTGTAATTCTAGATGTGGAGGTGTAATTCTAGATGTGGAGGTGTAATTCTAGATGTGGAGGTGTAATTCTAGATGTGGAGGTGTAATTCTAGATGTGGAGGTGTAATTCTAGATGTGGAGGTGTAATTCTAGATGTGGAGGTGTAATTCTAGATGTGGAGGTGTAATTCTAGATGTGGAGGTGTAATTCTAGATGTGGAGGTGTAATTCTAGATGTGGAGGTGTAATTCTAGATGTGGATGTGTGATTCTAGATGTGGAGGTGTAATTCTAGATGTGGAGGTGTAATTCTAGATGTGGAGGTGTGATTCTAGATGTGGAGGTGTGATTCTAGATGTGGAGGTGTAATTCTAGATGTGGAGGTGTAATTCTAGATGTGGAGGTGTAATTCTAGATGTGGAGGTGTAATTCTAGATGTGGAGGTGTAATTCTAGATGTGGAGGTGTAATTCTAGATGTGGAGGTGTAATTCTAGATGTGGAGGTGTAATTCTAGATGTGGAGGTGTAATTCTAGATGTGGAGGTGTAATTCTAGATGTGGAGGTGTAATTCTAGATGTGGAGGTGTGATTCTAGATGTGGAGGTGTAATTCTAGATGTGGAGGTGTAATTCTAGATGTGGAGGTGTGATTCTAGATGTGGAGGTGTAATTCTAGATGTGGAGGTGTAATTCTAGATGTGGAGGTGTAATTCTAGATGTGGAGGTGTAATTCTAGATGTGGAGGTGTAATTCTAGATGTGGAGGTGTAATTCTAGATGTGGAGGTGTAATTCTAGATGTGGAGGTGTAATTCTAGATGTGGAGGTGTAATTCTAGATGTGGAGGTGTAATTCTAGATGTGGAGGTGTAATTCTAGATGTGGAGGTGTAATTCTAGATGTGGAGGTGTAATTCTAGATGTGGAGGTGTAATTCTAGATGTGGAGGTGTAATTCTAGATGTGGAGGTGTAATTCTAGATGTGGAGGTGTAATTCTAGATGTGGAGGTGTAATTCTAGATGTGGAGGTGTAATTCTAGATGTGGAGGTGTAATTCTAGATGTGGAGGTGTAATTCTAGATGTGGAGGTGTAATTCTAGATGTGGAGGTGTAATTCTAGATGTGGAGGTGTAATTCTAGATGTGGAGGTGTGATTCTAGATGTGGAGGTGTAATTCTAGATGTGGAGGTGTGATTCTAGATGTGGAGGTGTAATTCTAGATGTGGAGGTGTAATTCTAGATGTGGAGGTGTAATTCTAGATGTGGATGTGTGATTCTAGATGTGGAGGTGTAATTCTAGATGTGGAGGTGTAATTCTAGATGTGGATGTGTGATTCTAGATGTGGAGGTGTAATTCTAGATGTGGAGGTGTAATTCTAGATGTGGAGGTGTAATTCTAGATGTGGAGGTGTGATTCTAGATGTGGAGGTGTAATTCTAGATGTGGAGGTGTAATTCTAGATGTGGAGGTGTAATTCTAGATGTGGAGGTGTAATTCTAGATGTGGAGGTGTAATTCTAGATGTGGAGGTGTAATTCTAGATGTGGAGGTGTAATTCTAGATGTGGAGGTGTAATTCTAGATGTGGAGGTGTAATTCTAGATGTGGAGGTGTAATTCTAGATGTGGAGGTGTAATTCTAGATGTGGAGGTGTAATTCTAGATGTGGAGGTGTAATTCTAGATGTGGAGGTGTAATTCTAGATGTGGAGGTGTGATTCTAGATGTGGAGGTGTGATTCTAGATGTGGAGGTGTAATTCTAGATGTGGAGGTGTGATTCTAGATGTGGAGGTGTAATTCTAGATGTGGAGGTGTAATTCTAGATGTGGAGGTGTGATTCTAGATGTGGAGGTGTAATTCTAGATGTGGAGGTGTAATTCTAGATGTGGAGGTGTGATTCTAGATGTGGAGGTGTAATTCTAGATGTGGAGGTGTAATTCTAGATGTGGAGGTGTGATTCTAGATGTGGAGGTGTAATTCTAGATGTGGAGGTGTAATTCTAGATGTGGAGGTGTAATTCTAGATGTGGAGGTGTGATTCTAGATGTGGAGGTGTAATTCTAGATGTGGAGGTGTAATTCTAGATGTGGAGATGTGATTCTAGATGTGGAGGTGTAATTCTAGATGTGGAGGTGTAATTCTAGATGTGGAGGTGTGATTCTAGATGTGGAGGTGTAATTCTAGATGTGGAGGTGTAATTCTAGATGTGGAGGTGTAATTCTAGATGTGGAGGTGTGATTCTAGATGTGGAGGTGTAATTCTAGATGTGGAGGTGTAATTCTAGATGTGGAGGTGTAATTCTAGATGTGGAGGTGTAATTCTAGATGTGGAGGTGTAATTCTAGATGTGGAGGTGTAATTCTAGATGTGGAGGTGTAATTCTAGATGTGGAGGTGTAATTCTAGATGTGGAGGTGTAATTCTAGATGTGGAGGTGTAATTCTAGATGTGGAGGTGTAATTCTAGATGTGGAGGTGTAATTCTAGATGTGGAGGTGTAATTCTAGATGTGGAGGTGTAATTCTAGATGTGGAGGTGTAATTCTAGATGTGGAGGTGTAATTCTAGATGTGGAGGTGTGAATTCTAGATGTGGAGGTGTGATTCTAGATGTGGAGGTGTAATTCTAGATGTGGAGGTGTGATTCTAGATGTGGAGGTGTAATTCTAGATGTGGAGGTGTAATTCTAGATGTGGAGGTGTAATTCTAGATGTGGATGTGTGATTCTAGATGTGGAGGTGTAATTCTAGATGTGGAGGTGTAATTCTAGATGTGGAGGTGTAATTCTAGATGTGGAGGTGTGATTCTAGATGTGGAGGTGTAATTCTAGATGTGGAGGTGTAATTCTAGATGTGGAGGTGTAATTCTAGATGTGGAGGTGTAATTCTAGATGTGGAGGTGTAATTCTAGATGTGGAGGTGTAATTCTAGATGTGGAGGTGTAATTCTAGATGTGGAGGTGTAATTCTAGATGTGGAGGTGTAATTCTAGATGTGGAGGTGTAATTCTAGATGTGGAGGTGTAATTCTAGATGTGGAGGTGTAATTCTAGATGTGGAGGTGTAATTCTAGATGTGGAGGTGTAATTCTAGATGTGGAGGTGTAATTCTAGATGTGGAGGTGTAATTCTAGATGTGGAGGTGTGATTCTAGATGTGGAGGTGTAATTCTAGATGTGGAGGTGTGATTCTAGATGTGGAGGTGTGATTCTAGATGTGGAGGTGTAATTCTAGATGTGGAGGTGTAATTCTAGATGTGGAGGTGTAATTCTAGATGTGGATGTGTGATTCTAGATGTGGAGGTGTAATTCTAGATGTGGAGGTGTAATTCTAGATGTGGAGGTGTAATTCTAGATGTGGAGGTGTGATTCTAGATGTGGAGGTGTAATTCTAGATGTGGAGGTGTAATTCTAGATGTGGAGGTGTAATTCTAGATGTGGAGGTGTAATTCTAGATGTGGAGGTGTAATTCTAGATGTGGAGGTGTAATTCTAGATGTGGAGGTGTAATTCTAGATGTGGAGGTGTAATTCTAGATGTGGAGGTGTAATTCTAGATGTGGAGGTGTAATTCTAGATGTGGAGGTGTAATTCTAGATGTGGAGGTGTAATTCTAGATGTGGAGGTGTAATTCTAGATGTGGAGGTGTGATTCTAGATGTGGAGGTGTGATTCTAGATGTGGAGGTGTAATTCTAGATGTGGAGGTGTGATTCTAGATGTGGAGGTGTGATTCTAGATGTGGAGGTGTAATTCTAGATGTGGAGGTGTGATTCTAGATGTGGAGGTGTGATTCTAGATGTGGAGTGTAATTCTAGATGTGGAGGTGTGATTCTAGATGTGGAGGTGTAATTCTAGATGTGGAGGTGTAATTCTAGATGTGGAGGTGTAATTCTAGATGTGGAGGTGTTAATTCTAGATGTGGAGGTGTAATTCTAGATGTGGAGGTGTAATTCTAGATGTGGAGGTGTGATTCTAGATGTGGAGGTGTGATTCTAGATGTGGAGGTGTAATTCTAGATGTGGAGGTGTAATTCTAGATGTGGAGGTGTAATTCTAGATGTGAGGTGTAATTCTAGATGTGGAGGTGTGATTCTAGATGTGGAGGTGTAATTCTAGATGTGGAGGTGTAATTCTAGATGTGGAGGTGTAATTCTAGATGTGGAGGTGTGATTCTAGATGTGGAGGTGTAATTCTAGATGTGGAGGTGTAATTCTAGATGTGGAGGTGTAATTCTAGATGTGGAGGTGTAATTCTAGATATGGAGGTGTAATTCTAGATGTGAGGTGTAATTCTAGATGTAGAGGTGTAATTCTAGATGTGGAGGTGTAATTCTAGATGTCGAGGTGTAATTCTAGATGTGGAGGTGTAATTCTAGATGTGGAGGTGTAATTCTAGATGTGGAAGTGTAATTCTAGATATAGAGGTGTAATTCTAGATGTGGAGGTGTAATTCTAGATGTAGAGGTATAATTCTAGACGTGGAGGTGTAATTCTAGATATGGAGGTGTGATTCTAGATGTGGAGGTGTGATTCTAGATGTGGAGGTGTAATTCTAGATGTGGAGGTGTGATTCTAGATGTGGAGGTGTGATTCTAGATGTGGAGGTGTAATTCTAGATGTGGAGGTGTAATTCTAGATGTGGATGTGTGATTCTAGATGTGGAGGTGTAATTCTAGATGTGGAGGTGTAATTCTAGGATGTGGAGGTGTAATTCTAGATGTGGAGGTGTGATTCTAGATGTGGAGGTGTAATTCTAGATGTGGAGGTGTAATTCTAGATGTGGAGGTGTAATTCTAGATGTAGAGGTGTAATTCTAGATGTGGAGGTGTAATTCTAGATGTAGAGGTGTAATTCTAGATGTGGAGGTGTAATTCTAGATGTGGAGGTGTAATTCTAGATGTGGAGGTGTAATTCTAGATGTAGAGGTGTAATTCTAGATGTGGAGGTGTAATTCTAGATGTGGAGGTGTAATTCTAGATGTGGAGGTGTAATTCTAGATGTGGAGGTGTAATTCTAGATGTGGAGGTGTGATTCTAGATGTAGAGGTGTGATTCTAGATGTGGAGGTGTGATCCTAGATGTGGAGGTGTGATTCTAGATGTGGAGGTGTGATTCTAGATGTAGAGGTGTGATTATAGATGTGGAGGTGTGATTCTAGATGTGGAGGTGTGATTCTAGATGTGGAGATGTAATTCTAGATGTGGAGGTGTGATTCTAGATGTGGAGGTGTAATTCTAGATGTAGAGGTGTAATTCTAGATGTGGAGGTGTAATTCTAGATGTGGAGGTGTAATTCTAGATGTGGAGGTGTAATTCTAGATGTGGAGGTGTGATTCTAGATGTGGAGGTGTGATTCTAGATGTAGAGGTGTGATTATAGATGTGGAGGTGTAATTCTAGATGTGGATGTGTGATTCTAGATGTAGAGGTGTAATTCTAGATGTGGAGGTGTAATTCTAGATGTGGAGGTGTAATTCTAGATGTGGAGGTGTGATTCTAGATGTGGAGGTGTAATTCTAGATGTGGAGGTGTAATTCTAGATGTGGAGGTGTAATTCTAGATGTAGAGGTGTAATTCTAGATGTAGAGGTGTAATTCTAGATGTGGAGGTGTAATTCTAGATGTGGAGGTGTAATTCTAGATGTAGAGGTGTAATTCTAGATGTGGAGGTGTAATTCTAGATGTAGAGGTGTAATTCTAGATGTGGAGGTGTAATTCTAGATGTGGAGGTGTAATTCTAGATGTGGAGGTGTAATTCTAGATGTGGAGGTGTAATTCTAGATGTGGAGGTGTAATTCTAGATGTAGAGGTGTGATTCTAGATGTGGAGGTGTGATCCTAGATGTGGAGGTGTGATTCTAGATGTGGAGGTGTGATTCTAGATGTAGAGGTGTGATTATAGATGTGGAGGTGTGATTCTAGATGTGGAGGTGTGATTCTAGATGTGGAGGTGTAATTCTAGATGTGGAGGTGTGATTCTAGATGTGGAGGTGTTATTCTAGATGTGGAGGTGTAATTCTAGATGTGGAGGTGTAATTCTAGATGTGGAGGTGTGATTCTAGATGTGGAGGTGTGATTCCAGATGTGGAGGTGTAATTCTAGATGTGGAGATGTGATTCTAGATGTGGAGTTGTAATTCTAGATGTAGAGGTGTAATTCTAGATGTGGAGGTGTGATTCTAGATGTGGAGGTGTAATTCTAGATGTGGAGGTGTAATTCTAGATGTGGAGGTGTAATTCTAGATGTGGAGGTGTGATTCTAGATGTGGAGGTGTAATTCTAGATGTGGAGGTGTAATTCTAGATGTGGAGGTGTAATTCTAGATGTGGAGGTGTAATTCTAGATATGGAGGTGTAATTCTAGATATGAGGTGTAATTCGAGATGTAGAGGTGTAATTCTAGATGTGGAGGTGTAATTCTAGATGTCGAGGTGTAATTCTAGATGTGGAGGTGTAATTCTAGATGTGGAGGTGTAATTCTAGATGTGGAAGTGTAATTCTAGATATAGAGGTGTAATTCTAGATGTGGAGGTGTAATTCTAGATGTAGAGGTATAATTCTAGACGTGGAGGTGTAATTCTAGATATGGAGGTGTGATTCTAGATGTGGAGGTGTGATTCTAGATGTGGAGGTGTAATTCTAGATGTGGAGGTGTGATTCTAGATGTGGAGGTGTGATTCCTGATGTGGAGGTGTAATTCTAGAGGTGGAGGTGTAATTCTAGATGTGGATGTGTGATTCTAGATGTGGAGGTGTAATTCTAGATGTGGAGGTGTAATTCTAGATGTGGAGGTGTAATTCTAGATGTGGAGGTGTGATTCTAGATGTGGAGGTGTAATTCTAGATGTGGAGGTGTAATTCTAGATGTGGAGGTGTAATTCTAGATGTAGAGGTGTAATTCTAGATGTAGAGGTGTAATTCTAGATGTAGAGGTGTAATTCTAGATGTGGAGGTGTAATTCTAGATGTAGAGGTGTAATTCTAGATGTAGAGGTGTAATTCTAGATGTAGAGGTGTAATTCTAGATGTGGAGGTGTAATTCTAGATGTAGAGGTGTAATTCTAGACGTGGAGGTGTAATTCTAGATGTGGAGGTGTAATTCTAGATGTGGAGGTGTGATTCTAGATGTAGAGGTGTGATTCTAGATGTGGAGGTGTGATCCTAGATGTGGAGGTGTGATTCTAGATGTGGAGGTGTGATTCTAGATGTAGAGGTGTGATTATAGATGTGGAGGTGTGATTCTAGATGTGGAGGTGTGATTCTAGATGTGGAGATGTAATTCTAGATGTGGAGGTGTGATTCTAGATGTGGAGGTGTAATTCTAGATGTAGAGGTGTAATTCTAGATGTGGAGGTGTAATTCTAGATGTGGAGGTGTACTTCTAGATGTGGAGGTGTAATTCTAGATGTGGAGGTGTGATTCTAGATATGGAGGTGTGATTCTAGATGTGGAGGTGTGATTCTCGATGTGGAGGTGTAATTCTAGATGTGGAGGTGTAATTCTAGATGTGGAGGTGTAATTCTAGATGTGGAGGTGTAATTCTAGATGTGGAGGTGTGATTCTAGATGTGGAGGTGTGATTCTAGATGTGGAGGTGTGATTCTAGATGTGGAGGTGTTATTCTAGATGTGGAGGTGTAATTCTAGATGTGGAGGTGTAATTCTAGATGTGGAGGTGTGATTCTAGATGTGGAGGTGTGATTCCAGATGTGGAGGTGTAATTCTAGATGTGGAGATGTGATTCTAGATGTGGAGTTGTAATTCTAGATGTAGAGGTGTAATTCTAGATGTGGAGGTGTGATTCTAGATGTGGAGGTGTAATTCTAGATGTGGAGGTGTAATTCTAGATGTGGAGGTGTAATTCTAGATGTGGAGGTGTGATTCTAGATGTGGAGGTGTAATTCTAGATGTGGAGGTGTAATTCTAGATGTGGAGGTGTAATTCTAGATGTGGAGGTGTAATTCTAGATATGGAGGTGTAATTCTAGATATGAGGTGTAATTCGAGATGTAGAGGTGTAATTCTAGATGTGGAGGTGTAATTCTAGATGTCGAGGTGTAATTCTAGATGTAGAGGTGTAATTCTATATGTAGAGGTGTACTTCTAGATGTGGAGGTGTAATTCTAGATGTGGAGGTGTGATTCTAGATGTGGAGGTGTGATTCTAGATGTGGAGGTGTAATTCTAGATGTGGAGGTGTGATTCTAGATGTGGAGGTGTAATTCTAGATGTAGAGGTGTAATTCTAGATGTGGAGGTGTGATTCTAGATGTGGAGGTGTAATTCTAGATGTGGAGGTGTAATTCTAGATGTGGAGGTGTAATTCTAGATGTGGAGGTGTAATTCTAGATGTGGAGGTGTACTTCTAGATGTGGCGGTGTAATTCTAGATGTGGAGGTGTAATTCTAGATGTGGAGGTGTAATTCTAGATGTGGATGTGTGATTCTAGATGTAGAGGTGTAATTCTAGATGTAGAGGTGTAATTCTAGATGTAGAGGTGTAATTCTAGATGTAGAGGTGTAATTCTAGATGTGGAGGTGTAATTCTAGATGTAGAGGTGTAATTCTAGATGTAGAGGTGTAATTCTAGATGTAGAGGTGTAATTCTAGATGTGGAGGTGTAATTCTAGATGTGGAGGTGTGATTCTAGATGTAGAGGTGTACTTCTAGATGTGGAGGTGTAATTCTAGATGTGGAGGTGTGATTCTAGATGTGGAGGTGTGATTCTAGATGTGGAGGTGTGATTCTAGATGTGGAGGTGTAATTCTAGATGTGGAGGTGTAATTCTAGATGTGGAGGTGTAATTCTAGATGTGGAGGTGTAATTCTAGATGTGGAGGTGTGATTCTAGATGTGGAGGTGTGATTCCTGATGTGGAGGTGTAATTCTAGAGGTGGAGGTGTAATTCTAGATGTGGAGGTGTGATTCTAGATGTAGAGGTGTGATTCTAGATGTAGAGGTGTACTTCTAGATGTAGAGGTGTAATTCTAGATGTGGAGGTGTGATTCTAGATGTGGAGGTGTGATTCCAGATGTGGAGGTGTAATTCTAGATGTAGAGGTGTGATTCCAGAAGTGGAGGTGTAATTCTAGATGTAGAGGTGTGATTCTAGATGTGGAGGTGTAATTCTAGATGTGGAGGTGTAATTCTAGATGTGGAGGTGTAATTCTAGATGTGGAGGTGTGATTCTAGATGTGGAGGTGTGATTCTAGATGTGGAGGTGTGATTCTAGATGTGGAGGTGTTATTCTAGATGTGGAGGTGTAATTCTAGATGTGGAGGTGTAATTCTAGATGTAGAGGTGTAATTCTAGATGTGGAAGTGTAATTCTAGATATAGAGGTGTAATTCTAGATGTGGAGGTGTAATTCTAGATGTAGAGGTATAATTCTAGACGTGGAGGTGTAATTCTAGATATGGAGGTGTGATTCTAGATGTGGAGGTGTGATTCTAGATGTGGAGGTGTAATTCTAGATGTGGAGGTGTGATTCTAGATGTGGAGGTGTGATTCCTGATGTGGAGGTGTAATTCTAGAGGTGGAGGTGTAATTCTAGATGTGGATGTGTGATTCTAGATGTAGAGGTGTGATTCTAGATGTGGAGGTGTGATTCTAGATGTGGAGGTGTGATTCCTGATGTGGAGGTGTAATTCTAGAGGTGGATGTGTGATTCTAGATGTAGAGGTGTGATTCTAGATGTGGAGGTGTAATTCTAGATGTGAATGTGTGATTCTAGATGTGGAGGTGTAATTCTAGATGTAGAGGTGTGATTCTAGATGTAGAGGTGTGATTCTAGATGTGGAAGTGTAATTCTAGATGTGGAGGTGGGATTCTAGATGTGGAGGTGTAATTCTAGATGTGGAGGTGTAATTCTAGATGTGGAGGTGTAATTCTAGATGTGGAGGTGTAATTCTAGATATGGAGGTGTAATTCTAGATATGGAGGTGTGATTCTAGATGTGGAGGTGTGATTCTAGATGTGGAGGTGTTATTCTAGATGTGGAGGTGTAATTCTAGATGTGGAGGTGTAATTCTAGATGTGGAGGTGTGATTCTAGATGTGGAGGTGTGATTCTAGATGTGGAGGTGTTATTCTAGATGTGGAGGTGTAATTCTAGATGTGGAGGTGTAATTCTAGATGTGGAAGTGTAATTCTAGATATAGAGGTGTAATTCTAGATGTGGAGGTGTAATTCTAGATGTGGAGGTGTAATTCTAGATGTGGAGGTGTAATTCTAGATGTGGAGGTGTGATTCTAGATGTGGAGGTGTAATTCTAGATGTGGAGGTGTAATTCTAGATGTGGAGGTGTAATTCTAGATGTGGAGGTGTAATTCTAGATGTGGAGGTGTAATTCTAGATGTGGAGGTGTGATTCTAGATGTGGAGGTGTAATTCTAGATGTGGAGGTGTAATTCTAGATGTGGAGGTGTAATTCTAGATGTGGAGGTGTAATTCTAGATATGGAGGTGTAATTCTAGATATGAGGTGTAATTCGAGATGTAGAGGTGTAATTCGAGATGTGGAGGTGTAATTCTAGATGTAGAGGTGTAATTCTAGATGTGGAGGTGTAATTCTAGATGTGGAGGTGTACTTCTAGATGTGGAGGTGTAATTCTAGATGTGGAGGTGTGATTCTAGATGTGGAGGTGTGATTCTAGATGTGGAGGTGTGATTCTAGATGTGGAGGTGTAATTCTAGATGTGGAGGTGTAATTCTAGATGTGGAGGTGTAATTCTAGATGTGGAGGTGTAATTCTAGATGTGGAGGTGTGATTCTAGATGTGGAGGTGTGATTCTAGATGTGGAGGTGTGATTCTAGATGTGGAGGTTTTATTCTAGATGTGGAGGTGTAATTCTAGATGTGGAGGTGTAATTCTAGATGTGGAGGTGTGATTCTATATGTGGAGGTGTGATTCCAGATGTGGAGGTGTAATTCTAGATGTGGAGATGTGATTCTAGTTGCGGAGTTGTAATTCTAGATGTAAAGGTGTAATTCTAGATGTGGAGGTGTGATTCTAGATGTGGAGGTGTAATTCTAGATGTGGAGGTGTAATTCTAGATGTGGAGGTGTAATTCTAGATGTGGAGGTGTGATTCTAGATGTGGAGGTGTAATTCTAGATGTGGAGGTGTAATTCTAGATGTGGAGGTGTAATTCTAGATGTGGAGGTGTAATTCTAGATATGGAGGTGTAATTCTAGATATGAGGTGTAATTCGAGATGTAGAGGTGTAATTCTAGATGTGGAGGTGTAATTCTAGATGTCGAGGTGTAATTCTAGATGTAGAGGTGTAATTCTATATGTAGAGGTGTACTTCTAGATGTGGAGGTGTAATTCTAGATCTGGAGGTGTGATTCTAGATGTGGAGGTGTGATTCTAGATGTGGAGGTGTAATTCTAGATGTGGAGGTGTGATTCTAGATGTGGAGGTGTAATTCTAGATGTAGAGGTGTAATTCTAGATGTGGAGGTGTGATTCTAGATGTGGAGGTGTAATTCTAGATGTGGAGGTGTAATTCTAGATGTGGAGGTGTAATTCTAGATGTGGAAGTGTAATTCTAGATATGGAGGTGTAATTCTAGATGTAGAGGTGTGATTCTAGATGTGGAGGTGTAATTATAGATGTCGAGGTGTAATTCTAGATGTAGAGGTGTAATTCTAGATGTAGAGGTGTAATTCTAGATGTGGAGGTGTAATTCTAGATGTCGAGGTGTAATTCTAGATGTAGAGGTGTAATTCTATATGTAGAGGTGTACTTCTAGATGTGGAGGTGTGATTCTAGATGTGGAGGTGTGATTCTAGATGTGGAGGTGTAATTCTAGATGTGGAGGTGTGATTCTAGATGTGGAGGTGTGATTCTAGATGTGGAGGTGTAATTCTAGATGTGGTGGTGTAATTCTAGATGTGGTGGTGTAATTCTAGATGGAGAGGTGTAATTCTAGATGTGGTGGTGTAATTCTAGATGGAGAGGTGTAATTCTAGATGTAGAGGTGTGATTCTAGATGTAGAGGTGTACTTCTAGATGTAGAGGTGTAATTCTAGATGTGGAGGTGTGATTCTAGATGTGGAGGTGTGATTCCAGATGTGGAGGTGTAATTCTAGATGTAGAGGTGTGATTCCAGAAGTGGAGGTGTAATTCTAGATGTAGAGGTGTGATTCTAGATGTGGAGGTGTAATTCTAGATGTGGAGGTGTAATTCTAGATGTGGAGGTGTAATTCTAGATGTGGAGGTGTGATTCGAGATGTAGAGGTGTAATTCGAGATGTGGAGGTGTAATTCTAGATGTGGAGGTGTAATTCTAGATGTAGAGGTGTAATTCTAGATGTGGAGGTGTACTTCTAGATGTAGAGGTGTAATTCTAGATGTGGAGGTGTGATTCTAGATGTGGAGGTGTGATTCTAGATGTGGAGGTGTGATTCTAGATGTGGAGGTGTAATTCTAGATGTGGAGGTGTAATTCTAGATGTGGAGGTGTAATTCTAGATGTGGAGGTGTAATTCTAGATGTGGAGGTGTGATTCTAGATGTGGAGGTGTGATTCTAGATGTGGAGGTGTGATTCTAGATGTGGAGGTGTTATTCTAGATGTGGAGGTGTAATTCTAGATGTGGAGGTGTAATTCTAGATGTGGAGGTGTGATTCTATATGTGGAGGTGTGATTCCAGATGTGGAGGTGTAATTCTAGATGTGGAGATGTGATTCTAGTTGCGGAGTTGTAATTCTAGATGTAAAGGTGTAATTCTAGATGTGGAGGTGTGATTCTAGATGTGGAGGTATAATTCTAGATGTGGAGGTGTAATTCTAGATGTGGAGGTGTTATTCTAGATGTGGAGGTGTGATTCTAGATGTGGAGGTGTAATTCTAGATGTGGAGGTGTAATTCTAGATGTGGAGGTGTAATTCTATATGTAGAGGTGTACTTCTAGATGTGGAGGTGTAATTCTAGATCTGGAGGTGTGATTCTAGATGTGGAGGTGTGATTCTAGATGTGGAGGTGTAATTCTAGATGTGGAGGTGTGATTCTAGATGTGGAGGTGTAATTCTAGATGTAGAGGTGTAATTCTAGATGTGGAGGTGTGATTCTAGATGTGGAGGTGTAATTCTAGATGTGGAGGTGTAATTCTAGATGTGGAGGTGTAATTCTAGATGTGGAGGTGTAATTCTAGATATGGAGGTGTAATTCTAGATGTAGAGGTGTGATTCTAGATGTGGAGGTGTAATTCTAGATTTCGAGGTGTAATTCTAGATGTAGAGGTGTAATTCTAGATGTAGAGGTGTAATTCTAGATGTGGAGGTGTAATTCTAGATGTCGAGGTGTAATTCTAGATGTAGAGGTGTAATTCTATATGTAGAGGTGTACTTCTAGATGTGGAGGTGTGATTCTAGATGTGGAGGTGTGATTCTAGATGTGGAGGTGTAATTCTAGATGTGGAGGTGTGATTCTAGATGTGGAGGTGTGATTCTAGATGTGGAGGTGTAATTCTAGATGTGGTGGTGTAATTCTAGATGTGGTGGTGTAATTCTAGATGGAGAGGTGTAATTCTAGATGTGGTGGTGTAATTCTAGATGGAGAGGTGTAATTCTAGATGTAGAGGTGTGATTCTAGATGTAGAGGTGTACTTCTAGATGTAGAGGTGTAATTCTAGATGTGGAGGTGTGATTCTAGATGTGGAGGTGTGATTCCAGATGTGGAGGTGTAATTCTAGATGTAGAGGTGTGATTCCAGAAGTGGAGGTGTAATTCTAGATGTAGAGGTGTGATTCTAGATGTGGAGGTGTAATTCTAGATGTGGAGGTGTAATTCTAGATGTGGAGGTGTAATTCTAGATGTGGAGGTGTGATTCTAGATGTGGAGGTGTGATTCTAGATGTGGAGGTGTGATTCTAGATGTGGAGGTGTTATTCTAGATGTGGAGGTGTAATTCTAGATGTGGAGGTGTAATTCTAGATGTAGAGGTGTAATTCTAGATGTGGAAGTGTAATTCTAGATATAGAGGTGTAATTCTAGATGTGGAGGTGTAATTCTAGACGTGGAGGTGTAATTCTAGATATGGAGGTGTAATTCTAGATATGGAGGTGTGATTCTAGATGTGGAGGTGTGATTCCTGATGTGGAGGTGTAATTCTAGTGGTGGAGGTGTAATTCTAGATGTGGAGGTGTGATTCTAGATGTAGAGGTGTGATTCTAGATGTAGAGGTGTACTTCTAGATGTAGAGGTGTAATTCTAGATGTGGAGGTGTGATTCTAGATGTGGAGGTGTGATTCCAGATGTGGAGGTGTAATTCTAGATGTAGAGGTGTGATTCCAGAAGTGGAGGTGTAATTCTAGATGTAGAGGTGTGATTCTAGATGTGGAGGTGTAATTCTAGATGTGGAGGTGTAATTCTAGATGTGGAGGTGTAATTCTAGATGTGGAGGTGTGATTCTAGATGTGGAGGTGTGATTCTAGATGTGGAGGTGTGATTCTAGATGTGGAGGTGTTATTCTAGATGTGGAGGTGTAATTCTAGATGTGGAGGTGTAATTCTAGATGTAGAGGTGTAATTCTAGATGTGGAAGTGTAATTCTAGATATAGAGGTGTAATTCTAGATGTGGAGGTGTAATTCTAGATGTAGAGGTATAATTCTAGACGTGGAGGTGTAATTCTAGATATGGAGGTGTGATTCTAGATGTGGAGGTGTGATTCTAGATGTGGAGGTGTAATTCTAGATGTGGAGGTGTGATTCTAGATGTGGAGGTGTGATTCCTGATGTGGAGGTGTAATTCTAGAGGTGGAGGTGTAATTCTAGATGTGGATGTGTGATTCTAGATGTAGAGGTGTGATTCTAGATGTGGAGGTGTGATTCTAGATGTGGAGGTGTGATTCCTGATGTGGAGGTGTAATTCTAGAGGTGGATGTGTGATTCTAGATGTAGAGGTGTGATTCTAGATGTGGAGGTGTAATTCTAGATGTGAATGTGTGATTCTAGATGTGGAGGTGTAATTCTAGATGTCGAGGTGTGATTCTAGATGTAGAGGTGTGATTCTAGATGTGGAAGTGTAATTCTAGATGTGGAGGTGGGATTCTAGATGTGGAGGTGTAATTCTAGATGTGGAGGTGTAATTCTAGATGTGGAGGTGTAATTCTAGATGTGGAGGTGTAATTCTAGATATGGAGGTGTAATTCTAGATATGGAGGTGTAATTCTAGATGTAGAGGTGTGATTCTAGATGTGGAGGTGTAATTCTAGATGTCGAGGTGTAATTCTAGATGTGGAGGTGTGATTCTAGATGTGGAGGTGTGATTCTAGATGTGGAGGTGTGATTCTAGATGTGGAGGTGTTATTCTAGATGTGGAGGTGTAATTCTAGATGTGGAGGTGTAATTCTAGATGTGGAAGTGTAATTCTAGATATAGAGGTGTAATTCTAGATGTGGAGGTGTAATTCTAGATGTAGAGGTATAATTCTAGACGTGGAGGTGTAATTCTAGATATGGAGGTGTGATTCTAGATGTGGAGGTGTGATTCTAGATGTGGAGGTGTAATTCTAGATGTGGAGGTGTGATTCTAG
Organism: Chaetoderma sp. LZ-2023a; assembly: GCA_034401795.1. Lineage (NCBI taxonomy): Eukaryota > Metazoa > Mollusca > Caudofoveata > Chaetodermatida > Chaetodermatidae > Chaetoderma > Chaetoderma sp. LZ-2023a. The sequence continues at coordinate 14,709,530 of CM067375.1, forward strand.
ATGTGGAGGTGTGATTCCTGATGTGGAGGTGTAATTCTAGAGGTGGAGGTGTAATTCTAGATGTGGATGTGTGATTCTAGATGTAGAGGTGTGATTCTAGATGTGGAGGTGTAATTCTAGATGTGAATGTGTGATTCTAGATGTGGAGGTGTAATTCTAGATGTAGAGGTGTGATTCTAGATGTAGAGGTGTGATTCTAGATGTGGAAGTGTAATTCTAGATGTGGAGGTGGGATTCTAGATGTGGAGGTGTAATTCTAGATGTGGAGGTGTAATTCTAGATGTGGAGGTGTACTTCTAGATGTGGAGGTGTAATTCTAGATGTGGAGGTGTGATTCTAGATGTGGAGGTGTGATTCTAGATGTGGAGGTGTGATTCTAGATGTGGAGGTGTAATTCTAGATGTGGAGGTGTAATTCTAGATGTGGAGGTGTAATTCTAGATGTGGAGGTGTAATTCTAGATGTGGAGGTGTGATTCTAGATGTGGAGGTGTGATTCTAGATGTGGAGGTGTGATTCTAGATGTGGAGGTGTTATTCTAGATGTGGAGGTGTAATTCTAGATGTGGAGGTGTAATTCTAGATGTGGAGGTGTGATTCTATATGTGGAGGTGTGATTCCAGATGTGGAGGTGTAATTCTAGATGTGGAGATGTGATTCTAGTTGCGGAGTTGTAATTCTAGATGTAAAGGTGTAATTCTAGATGTGGAGGTGTGATTCTAGATGTGGAGGTGTAATTCTAGATGTGGAGGTGTAATTCTAGATGTGGAGGTGTAATTCTAGATGTGGAGGTGTGATTCTAGATGTGGAGGTGTAATTCTAGATATGAGGTGTAATTCGAGATGTAGAGGTGTAATTCTAGATGTGGAGGTGTAATTCTAGATGTCGAGGTGTAATTCTAGATGTAGAGGTGTAATTCTATATGTAGAGGTGTACTTCTAGATGTGGAGGTGTAATTCTAGATCTGGAGGTGTGATTCTAGATGTGGAGGTGTAATTCTAGATGTGGAGGTGTAATTCTAGATGTGGAGGTGTAATTCTAGATGTGGAGGTGTAATTCTAGATGTGGAGGTGTGATTCTAGATGTGGAGGTGTGATTCTAGATGTGGAGGTGTGATTCTAGATGTGGAGGTGTGATTCCTGATGTGGAGGTGTAATTCTAGAGGTGGAGGTGTAATTCTAGATGTGGATGTGTGATTCTAGATGTAGAGGTGTGATTCTAGATGTGGAGGTGTGATTCTAGATGTGGAGGTGTGATTCCTGATGTGGAGGTGTAATTCTAGAGGTGGATGTGTGATTCTAGATGTAGAGGTGTGATTCTAGATGTGGAGGTGTAATTCTAGATGTGAATGTGTGATTCTAGATGTGGAGGTGTAATTCTAGATGTAGAGGTGTGATTCTAGATGTAGAGGTGTGATTCTAGATGTGGAAGTGTAATTCTAGATGTGGAGGTGGGATTCTAGATGTGGAGGTGTAATTCTAGATGTGGAGGTGTAATTCTAGATGTGGAGGTGTAATTCTAGATGTGGAGGTGTAATTCTAGATATGGAGGTGTAATTCTAGATAAGGAGGTGTAATTCTAGATGTAGAGGTGTGATTCTAGATGTGGAGGTGTAATTCTAGATATGAGGTGTAATTCGAGATGTAGAGGTGTAATTCTAGATGTCGAGGTGTAATTCTAGATGTAGAGGTGTAATTCTATATGTAGAGGTGTACTTCTAGATGTGGAGGTGTAATTCTAGATCTGGAGGTGTGATTCTAGATGTGGAGGTGTAATTCTAGATGTGGAGGTGTAATTCTAGATGTGGAGGTGTAATTCTAGATGTGGAGGTGTAATTCTAGATGTGGAGGTGTGATTCTAGATGTGGAGGTGTGATTCTAGATGTGGAGGTGTGATTCTAGATGTGGAGGTGTGATTCCTGATGTGGAGGTGTAATTCTAGAGGTGGAGGTGTAATTCTAGATGTGGATGTGTGATTCTAGATGTAGAGGTGTGATTCTAGATGTGGAGGTGTGATTCTAGATGTGGAGGTGTGATTCCTGATGTGGAGGTGTAATTCTAGAGGTGGATGTGTGATTCTAGATGTAGAGGTGTGATTCTAGATGTGGAGGTGTAATTCTAGATGTGAATGTGTGATTCTAGATGTGGAGGTGTAATTCTAGATGTAGAGGTGTGATTCTAGATGTAGAGGTGTGATTCTAGATGTGGAAGTGTAATTCTAGATGTGGAGGTGGGATTCTAGATGTGGAGGTGTAATTCTAGATGTCGAGGTGTAATTCTAGATGTGGAGGTGTGATTCTAGATGTGGAGGTGTGATTCTAGATATGGAGGTGTGATTCTAGATGTAGAGGTGTAATTCTAGATGTGGAAGTGTAATTCTAGATATAGAGGTGTAATTCTAGATGTGGAGGTGTAATTCTAGATGTAGAGGTATAATTCTAGACGTGGAGGTGTAATTCTAGATATGGAGGTGTGATTCTAGATGTGGAGGTGTGATTCTAGATGTGGAGGTGTAATTCTAGATGTGGAGGTGTGATTCTAGATGTGGAGGTGTGATTCCTGATGTGGAGGTGTAATTCTAGAGGTGGAGGTGTAATTCTAGATGTGGATGTGTGATTCTAGATGTAGAGGTGTGATTCTAGATGTGGAGGTGTGATTCTAGATGTGGAGGTGTGATTCCTGATGTGGAGGTGTAATTCTAGAGGTGGATGTGTGATTCTAGATGTAGAGGTGTGATTCTAGATGTGGAGGTGTAATTCTAGATGTGAATGTGTGATTCTAGATGTGGAGGTGTAATTCTAGATGTCGAGGTGTGATTCTAGATGTAGAGGTGTGATTCTAGATGTGGAGGTGTGATTCTAGATGTGGAGGTGTTATTCTAGATGTGGAGGTGTAATTCTAGATGTGGAGGTGTAATTCTAGATGTGGAAGTGTAATTCTAGATATAGAGGTGTAATTCTAGATGTGGAGGTGTAATTCTAGATGTAGAGGTATAATTCTAGACGTGGAGGTGTAATTCTAGATGTAGAGGTGTGATTCTAGATGTAGAGGTGTAATTCTAGATGTGGAGGTGTAATTCTAGATGTGGAGGTGTAATTCTAGATGTGGAGGTGTGATTCTAGATGTGGAGGTGTAATTCTAGATGTGGAGGTGTAATTCTAGATGTGGAGGTGTAATTCTAGATGTGGAGGTGTAATTCTAGATATGGAGGTGTAATTCTAGATATGAGGTGTAATTCGAGATGTAGAGGTGTAATTCTAGATGTGTAGGTGTAATTCTAGATGTCGAGGTGTAATTCTAGATGTAGAGGTGTAATTCTATATGTAGAGGTGTACTTCTAGATGTGGAGGTGTAATTCTAGATCTGGAGGTGTGATTCTAGATGTGGAGGTGTAATTCTAGATGTGGAGGTGTAATTCTAGATGTGGAGGTGTAATTCTAGATGTGGAGGTGTAATTCTAGATGTGGAGGTGTGATTCTAGATGTGGAGGTGTGATTCTAGATGTGGAGGTGTGATTCTAGATATGGAGGTGTTATTCTAGATGTGGAGGTGTAATTCTAGATGTGGAGGTGTAATTCTAGATGTGGAGGTGTGATTCTATATGTGGAGGTGTGATTCCAGATGTGGAGGTGTAATTCTAGATGTGGAGATGTGATTCTAGATGCGGAGTTGTAATTCTAGATGTAGAGGTGTAATTCTAGATGTGGAGGTGTGATTCTAGATGTGGAGGTGTAATTCTAGATGTGGAGGTGTAATTCTAGATGTGGAGGTGTAATTCTAGATGTGGAGGTGTGATTCTAGATGTGGAGGTGTAATTCTAGATGTGGAGGTGTAATTCTAGATGTGGAGGTGTAATTCTAGATGTGGAGGTGTAATTCTAGATATGGAGGTGTAATTCTAGATATGAGGTGTAATTCGAGATGTAGAGGTGTAATTCGAGATGTGGAGGTGTAATTCTAGATGTGGAGGTGTAATTCTAGATGTAGAGGTGTAATTCTAGATGTGGAGGTGTAATTCTAGATGTGGAGGTGTACTTCTAGATGTGGAGGTGTAATTCTAGATGTGGAGGTGTGATTCTAGATGTGGAGGTGTGATTCTAGATGTGGAGGTGTGATTCTAGATGTGGATGTGTGATTCTAGATGTAGAGGTGTGATTCTAGATGTGGAGGTGTAATTCTAGATGTGAATGTGTGATTCTAGATGTGGAGGTGTAATTCTAGATGTAGAGGTGTGATTCTAGATGTAGAGGTGTGATTCTAGATGTGGAAGTGTAATTCTAGATGTGGAGGTGGGATTCTAGATGTGGAGGTGTAATTCTAGATGTGGAGGTGTAATTCTAGATGTGGAGGTGTAATTCTAGATGTGGAGGTGTAATTCTAGATATGGAGGTGTAATTCTAGATAAGGAGGTGTAATTCTAGATGTAGAGGTGTGATTCTAGATGTGGAGGTGTAATTCTAGATATGAGGTGTAATTCGAGATGTAGAGGTGTAATTCTAGATGTGGAGGTGTAATTCTAGATGTCGAGGTGTAATTCTAGATGTAGAGGTGTACTTCTAGATGTGGAGGTGTAATTCTAGATCTGGAGGTGTGATTCTAGATGTGGAGGTGTAATTCTAGATGTGGAGGTGTAATTCTAGATGTGGAGGTGTACTTCTAGATGTGGAGGTGTAATTCTAGATGTAGAGGTGTAATTCTAGATGTGGAGGTGTAATTCTAGATGTGGAGGTGTACTTCTAGATGTGGAGGTGTAATTCTAGATGTGGAGGTGTGATTCTAGATGTGGAGGTGTGATTCTAGATGTGGAGGTGTGATTCTAGATGTGGATGTGTGATTCTAGATGTAGAGGTGTGATTCTAGATGTGGAGGTGTAATTCTAGATGTGAATGTGTGATTCTAGATGTGGAGGTGTAATTCTAGATGTAGAGGTGTGATTCTAGATGTAGAGGTGTGATTCTAGATGTGGAAGTGTAATTCTAGATGTGGAGGTGGGATTCTAGATGTGGAGGTGTAATTCTAGATGTGGAGGTGTAATTCTAGATGTGGAGGTGTAATTCTAGATGTGGAGGTGTAATTCTAGATATGGAGGTGTAATTCTAGATAAGGAGGTGTAATTCTAGATGTAGAGGTGTGATTCTAGATGTGGAGGTGTAATTCTAGATATGAGGTGTAATTCGAGATGTAGAGGTGTAATTCTAGATGTGGAGGTGTAATTCTAGATGTCGAGGTGTAATTCTAGATATGGAGGTGTAATTCTAGATAAGGAGGTGTAATTCTAGATGTAGAGGTGTGATTCTAGATGTGGAGGTGTAATTCTAGATATGAGGTGTAATTCGAGATGTAGAGGTGTAATTCTAGATGTGGAGGTGTAATTCTAGATGTCGAGGTGTAATTCTAGATGTAGAGGTGTAATTCCAGATGTAGAGGTGTAATTCTATATGTAGAGGTGTACTTCTAGATGTGGAGGTGTAATTCTAGATCTGGAGGTGTGATTCTAGATGTGGAGGTGTAATTCTAGATGTGGAGGTGTAATTCTAGATGTGGAGGTGTAATTCTAGATGTGGAGGTGTAATTCTAGATGTGGAGGTGTGATTCTAGATGTGGAGGTGTGATTCTAGATGTGGAGGTGTGATTCTAGATATGGAGGTGTTATTCTAGATGTGGAGGTGTAATTCTATATGTAGAGGTGTACTTCTAGATGTGGAGGTGTAATTCTAGATCTGGAGGTGTGATTCTAGATGTGGAGGTGTAATTCTAGATGTGGAGGTGTAATTCTAGATGTGGAGGTGTAATTCTAGATGTGGAGGTGTAATTCTAGATGTGGAGGTGTGATTCTAGATGTGGAGGTGTGATTCTAGATGTGGAGGTGTGATTCTAGATATGGAGGTGTTATTCTAGATGTGGAGGTGTAATTCTAGATGTGGAGGTGTAATTCTAGATGTGGAGGTGTGATTCTAGATGTGGAGGTGTGATTCTAGATGTGGAGGTGTGATTCTAGATATGGAGGTGTTATTCTAGATGTGGAGGTGTAATTCTAGATGTGGAGGTGTAATTCTAGATGTGGAGGTGTGATTCTATATGTGGAGGTGTGATTCCAGATGTGGAGGTGTAATTCTAGATGTGGAGATGTGATTCTAGATGCGGAGTTGTAATTCTAGATGTAGAGGTGTAATTCTAGATGTGGAGGTGTGATTCTAGATGTGGAGGTGTAATTCTAGATGTGGAGGTGTAATTCTAGATGTGGAGGTGTAATTCTAGATGTGGAGGTGTGATTCTAGATGTGGAGGTGTAATTCTAGATGTGGAGGTGTAATTCTAGATGTGGAGGTGTAATTCTAGATGTGGAGGTGTAATTCTAGATATGGAGGTGTAATTCTAGATATGAGGTGTAATTCGAGATGTAGAGGTGTAATTCGAGATGTGGAGGTGTAATTCTAGATGTGGAGGTGTAATTCTAGATGTAGAGGTGTAATTCTAGATGTGGAGGTGTAATTCTAGATGTGGAGGTGTACTTCTAGATGTGGAGGTGTAATTCTAGATGTGGAGGTGTGATTCTAGATGTGGAGGTGTGATTCTAGATGTGGAGGTGTGATTCTAGATGTGGATGTGTGATTCTAGATGTAGAGGTGTGATTCTAGATGTGGAGGTGTAATTCTAGATGTGAATGTGTGATTCTAGATGTGGAGGTGTAATTCTAGATGTAGAGGTGTGATTCTAGATGTAGAGGTGTGATTCTAGATGTGGAAGTGTAATTCTAGATGTGGAGGTGGGATTCTAGATGTGGAGGTGTAATTCTAGATGTGGAGGTGTAATTCTAGATGTGGAGGTGTAATTCTAGATGTGGAGGTGTAATTCTAGATATGGAGGTGTAATTCTAGATAAGGAGGTGTAATTCTAGATGTAGAGGTGTGATTCTAGATGTGGAGGTGTAATTCTAGATATGAGGTGTAATTCGAGATGTAGAGGTGTAATTCTAGATGTGGAGGTGTAATTCTAGATGTCGAGGTGTAATTCTAGATGTAGAGGTGTAATTCTATATGTAGAGGTGTACTTCTAGATGTGGAGGTGTAATTCTAGATCTGGAGGTGTGATTCTAGATGTGGAGGTGTAATTCTAGATGTGGAGGTGTAATTCTAGATGTGGAGGTGTGATTCTAGATGTGGAGGTGTGATTCTAGATGTGGAGGTGTGATTCTAGATGTGGAGGTGTGATTCCTGATGTGGAGGTGTAATTCTAGAGGTGGAGGTGTAATTCTAGATGTGGATGTGTGATTCTAGATGTAGAGGTGTGATTCTAGATGTGGAGGTGTGATTCTAGATGTGGAGGTGTGATTCCTGATGTGGAGGTGTAATTCTAGAGGTGGATGTGTGATTCTAGATGTAGAGGTGTGATTCTAGATGTGGAGGTGTAATTCTAGATGTGAATGTGTGATTCTAGATGTGGAGGTGTAATTCTAGATGTAGAGGTGTGATTCTAGATGTAGAGGTGTGATTCTAGATGTGGAAGTGTAATTCTAGATGTGGAGGTGGGATTCTAGATGTGGAGGTGTAATTCTAGATGTGGAGGTGTAATTCTAGATGTGGAGGTGTAATTCTAGATGTGGAGGTGTAATTCTAGATATGGAGGTGTAATTCTAGATGTAGAGGTGTGATTCTAGATGTGGAGGTATTATTCTAGATGTGGAGGTGTAATTCTAGATGTGGAGGTGTAATTCTAGATGTGGAGGTGTGATTCTATATGTGGAGGTGTGATTCCAGATGTGGAGGTGTAATTCTAGATGTGGAGATGTGATTCTAGTTGCGGAGTTGTAATTCTAGATGTAAAGGTGTAATTCTAGATGTGGAGGTGTGATTCTAGATGTGGAGGTGTAATTCTAGATGTGGAGGTGTAATTCTAGATGTGGAGGTGTAATTCTAGATGTGGAGGTGTGATTCTAGATGTGGAGGTGTAATTCTAGATGTGGAGGTGTAATTCTAGATGTGGAGGTGTAATTCTAGATGTGGAGGTGTAATTCTAGATATGGAGGTGTAATTCTAGATATGAGGTGTAATTCGAGATGTAGAGGTGTAATTCTAGATGTGGAGGTGTAATTCTAGATGTCGAGGTGTAATTCTAGATGTAGAGGTGTAATTCTATATGTAGAGGTGTACTTCTAGATGTGGAGGTGTAATTCTAGATCTGGAGGTGTGATTCTAGATGTGGAGGTGTGATTCTAGATGTAGAGGTG